>ML366948.1:35844-75364 GCA_005239505.1 Nicotiana paniculata | reverse complement strand
AATCCTAAGGTTTGTAAAACAATTTAAAAATTGATGCACTGTAATGAGAGTTTGAACAGTACCAAAAATTCACACATATGCACAGCTAATTTCTTTAACTTTTACTTCTAAAGAATTGCCCATCATTGTATCCCCTAATTAATATAACATCATGGCTTGGTATTGAACCATCATTACACTTCATTACCAAAACTAATCTGCAGAATAATTTTTATATACACAACAGTAAACTAATCGACATACCTGCACTAGAAAATCTAACCACCTAGCGTCTTACGATGCCGCCACTAATTTACTCAATATGAATCTTCTCTGAGTATTTTGCCTCTTTGTTTCATCAAGAGCCAGGAACTAGCCCACTCCTATTTATTTAATAATTACCAAAATCAACTATATAAGTATAGTTAAATAAAATTAGCCACTAACCACTTATTTAGTACCATATCTCATATAGTAACCAAAACTTCCTTCCACAACTTAATACTTGACCCAATATCTACAAATTAAATAATTTCTCCAATCTCCTAATTGATAAGTGTATAAAATATTTCAAATTATACAAAGTAGAAGAGCACACATGCTCAAGGACTTCATAATCACACATAATGAGCATGTGTATGGGGCTTTCAAATTAGCAAACAAATTTTAAATAACAAACTCCTTAAGATACACTTGATTAGTTGCAGGAATAGGGCAAAGAGGAATCCATAAAGCAAAGGATCTAAGCATGAGAGTTCAAGACAAGCAGGGGCATGAATTTCTTCTAGGAAGATTAACAAGTGACAATGACACGCTCAAAATACACCATTTGGGACAGATACCCCAATAGTCTTCCCAAGAATAACACGAGAATGCAAGGCAGGACATAACTAAGAATTGTAGGCTAATCAAGGGCAAGTAGGAGTGTTAAACTTATTAAAGAAACTTAGGATCAATAGTATCACAAACTAGGCACCACAACTAATCAGTAAACAAGTACCAAACGCAAACTGATCACATATAGCAGGTTCATTTATGCACATCAAAGGTTCACTAGGCATTGAACTCGAGCAAACTGTCATGACCTAAAATCCCTCCAAAGGAGTCCTGATGGAACTTAGTCTCTAAACTAGGTAAGCCTAACATTAACAGAAATAACATTGATATTCACTAACTTCAACTTAGATAACTCTGAACAATTACAATTTCCAAGACCGCTAGTACAAGTTATGAGCCTTTCTAGGAGTAGTTATTCAAAATGAATGCATCACTGTTCCAGAACAAAAGGAAACAATGAAAATGATTACAACAAAAGGAGACTATGAGGCATGCGAATGCAGCATCAGGTTTAGTAAGTATCAAGACTAACCTCGGTGGAGTAGTGACGAGGAACAGTCAAGACACTTACTGGTCAAATAAGTTGAACTAGATATGATAATAAACTATCAAGATAAAGATAACAAAGTAAAGTCAATAGCAGGGAGAGATAAAACTACAAACAGTAGAGACAATAAAGGGAAACACGGATGGTAACGAAAGATAACTAAGTAAATTAACACCAACATAGCTGGGACACAGACAAGTAAAAATATGCTCAAATAAAGAAGGCGATGTTAACTCAATCAATCAAATCATTACTAATACACAATCCCGACAATCTCAATCTTCAGTGCCTCATATCATAAATCTCAATTTTCAAACCTTTACCACACATGGAACCTTGTGCCCACATATTTCCATCTCACTTTGCACAACAAAATCCACGTGCTACCTAGTACATAATGTCCCTAACCAATGAAATTAAGATGTTCAAGGAGTCTCATTTATATAACATAAAATAAATTATAGTTTCTAAACCAATTAGGAAATCAACGAGAAAAGATAAAGTTATTTTTAGAAATCATTTGAATGAAGAAAATACTCTTTTTAAAAATAAAATAGAACATTGAATAAATTAATGCCTTTAATATAGGATTTATTAAATTAAAACTTAATAGAAAATCCTTTTCTTAGTAAGATTCAATCTCAAACGGGTTAAAGAAATTTAATTGAGAAACTAATCGAAATAAAATATAACAATTATTGGAATTTGAAATATTACTACATATATATATATATATATATATATATATATATATATATATATATATATACGGTGAGTTCAAATTTAAAAATATACAAAGTAACATAATATTAATTCCTTTATTTTAAATCACTATATTACTAACAACTTAACAGAACAGGAGGAAATGGTTGAGTGTAGTAGATTTACTTTGAGAATCTACAACGGAGCAATGCTTGACTTTGCAAAGCTTGCAAAAATTCTCCCTAGCATGAACTCCAAAACTCATCGACTCACATCGTCGACCCCCCAAACCACCAGACATCAATGGAACTCCACCACAATTTCATCAACAACAACTATCCAAAACAACTTTCAAGGAAATGCTGATATCAAATGACCTTATGAGCTTTGCACCCACACTTCACAAATCAGACGACTACAACCTAGACTACACCATGAAAGATGGAGGAATGATGAAAGAAACACTGGAAGCTCCATCATACGGAATAAGCAAGATAACACTCTCGGATGAGGATAAAATAAGAATCTATGCACCATGGAAGCATGCAGTTATAGTTAAGTTATTTGGGAAAAGGATGCTACACCAATACCTACGAGCAAAAATCCAGGAACTTTGGAAACCATCGGAGGAGATAAAGCTAATAGACTTGGGTGAAGACTACTTCATCATCAAATTTACTAAAAGAGAAAACATGGATTTAGCACTATATCAAGGTCCATGGTTTGTTAATGGGAATTATCTTTCAGTGGCTAAATGGAGTCCAAATTTTGTGGCAACAAAAGAAAAAATCACTACCTCAGCCATATGGATTCGACTACCACAATTACCATCTGAGTTTTATGATAAAAAAATCCTGGAAAAAATTGGGAATTCAATAGGTCGCCCACTCAAAATAGATGTGTGCACATCAACTACGGTAAGTGGTCACTATGCTCGTCTATGTGTGGAACTCCCACTTGACCATCCAGTGAAACCCTACATCTATATTGGTTCACATAAGCAATCCATCCACTACGAAGGAGAAAAATTATTATGCACAATTTGTGGAATGCTGGGGCACATCTCAAACGCCTGCTCCAATGCGCAGAAACCATCAACATCACAAACAATTACAGAGTGCACAAAGTAGGGCACTAATGAAGAAAACGAAATAGAAGAATGGAAGGTTGTCAACTTCAAAAAAAATAAGCGGCATCATGGGAAAATTCGGTCCCCTAATAAATCACCGTCCAAAGAGCATCAAAGAAATCCAGTACCTCTGTAAATCGTCTCCATACAAGCAATGGTAAGGCCCAAGATACTCAACATCACCACTACAAAGCTAAGGTCTCCACTAATTCTCAATACCACATAGAACAATCAACCCCTAAGAAACACATGGAAAACAATTCACCCATTCCGGTTCAAAACCACTTTACCACTCTTGATCATGAGCAAACGGTTTTGGAGGATAAAGAAAAAAAATGAAAATAATAATTATAATACAACCTACCATGCACATCCACACGTGGCCATTTTAAATCAAACAAATGCCAACATGGACATAAGCGTGTCCAACCAAAATGGCGACGATATGTGTGCCATGCAATTAGAAGAGGCTAACACAATCATCAAACCTAGTCTTAGCGCTAATCCGAAATGGATAGAAATCAACCTCATAAACACAACTAATACACACACTACTAATACTCAATTAATCACTAAAAGCCAACCGGAGAAACTAGAAAACATCGAAACCCCTATGCATGCAAGCCATTTGTCCTTAACTACAACAATCACAAGACAAATGTCTTACACTAACACACACAGAAAAAATCCTATAAAATCTCCTAATGAACCTATAAGTATCTTCACTGCCCACTCTAACTCCATGCAAGAAGATCTTCCAATCATTACTCCTACCCCAAATCAAATACTTCCTCTCGAAGCACTTACCCTTCCACACACTCTTCCTCCAATAATTACTACTGTGTCTTCACACGATGCCAAGAATTCCATACTCCTTGAGAAGAAGACACAGGCTTATCCAAATTTTCCGACAACAAAGAACCAATCCAATGGAAAACCACCAAGCCCCTCCTCCTCAGCCACTAGACTACCAACCATTATCTTGGATAGATATGGGACTCATGGGTCATTCCATCTCGTTCAACATTCAAGTGAACGGGCAGGACACCATAGTGATCTTACAAAACACACAATATCTAGCTCAGCTTGTCACTGAGGGCATGAGAATTGCCATGAGCAATTACTGGAACCAAAATTTGTTGAACAACATCCTTCAACCACTATCTCCATCACTGAATCAAAACTTTGTCCATGCAATGAGGGACGAATGGAACATGCCCCCCCCCACTTCAACCCAATCCAGCCACAGAACCTACTTCCAAATCTACCATTCTTTCCCCCACACATCCTAACAGTCATGAATCCGATATTACTACCTTGGGACACCGCACAACAAGTTCAGGAACAGGAGATCAATCAAGAGATTCCCCATGCACCTCATTCCCCGCCCCAGGCCATGCAAGAACCAGACGTACCCCAAGCTATGCAGGAGCAGAACCTGGAGGCAACAAAAATGGAAGAAGAGGTCGAAGGCCCTTTCAACCTCAACTCAGAACAAGTCCTAGACCTCTCAAACCTAGACGGGGTAAAAGTCTATCTCTTTATGGAGAGGCAGGAAAAGAGGCACGTTCTCAATTGGCCCCTAGCACTCTACTAGTGCTCGATGGACATCAGACCACCTCAAGACCCAACTGTAGGCAACAGAGCAATGATATTGGTTCCCTCTATGAGGAGAAATCACATATTTCTGGGTGGAGTGAGGGAGAATGGAGACCCACAGAACCCAAACATCAATCAATCCATGAATCGACAAACTAATATTATAGTTTGGAATATCAAGGGGTAATAATGACAACTTCAGGAGGAATTTTAGGGAGGTGATCGACACACATAGACCTTGCCTAGTTACACTACTTGAAACTATAATGGTTGATCATGAACAGTGGCTTGATGATTTTGGCCTCATTGAGTTAATTGAAGTCCCTACTGAGGGACAATCTAGTGGCATAGTTGTAATGTGGAAACATGAAGTAGTTACAGTGCACAACTTCATTCGTAGGAATCATGAAATACATGCAACAATTGAGGTAAGACCTATTCAAAAAACTTGGTTATTTTCGTCTATTTATGCAAGTACTAATTATCATTATGTGGGATAATTTATAAAACATAGCTTCCAATTACGATGGACCTTGGTTGATTTTAACGATATCATAGGGTCTCATGAGAAATTTGGAGGGAGGCGAATTAACAATTCTAGAGCAGATTATTTACAAAATAAAATGGGGAATTGTAGACTTATGGATTTAGGTTATAAAGGATGCAAGTATACTTGGTCAAACCATAGACACAAAAATAGGGGCCTTATTATGGAAAGACTAGACAAAGCTCTAAGCAATGAGAAATGGTGTGATTTATTCTCAAACTATTCAATAATTCACCTACCTAAGACACACTCGGATCATAATCCTATAATGATAGATCTTATACCTAGAACTAGAAAAAAACATGTCCAACCCTTCAGGCATGAAATATTTTGGTGCAAACACCCGACTTTTCCTAACCTAGTTAGGTCTCACTGGACAGATAATGACTACCCTAAGTCCAGTAACTCCTTCTTAGAGGGAGTTAAAACGTGGAAACATAAAACCTTTGGTGACATAATGGGTAAAACAAGAAAATTGATTTCTAGGATTCAGGGCATCCAAAACTCTACAAATTACCCTACAAGAAATTTTCTTCAGTCATTGGATTATCTCTTAAAAAAGAATACAATTAGGATAGAAGAAGACTATTGGAAATTAAAGTCAAGGACGACTGAATAAACGAGGGAGATGCAAATACAAAATTCTTTCATATAATGGCCTCTAACATAAGAAGAAGAAGAAGAAGAAGAAACAAAATTAATTACTTCAAGGATGAAGAAGGCAATTGGATAAATGACCATGAATTAATCATGTCACATGTCACAAACTATTTTAAAAATATTTTTACAACCTCTCGTAACTTCACTAACAAGAAAGGTTTAGGCACTAATCCTTCAAATCTGAAAAAAAAATAGATTTAACTGTATGATCCTCTACTGGATATTGAAATCAAAAATGCTATTTTTTCTTTTAAGCCCTTCAAGGCACCTGGAACAGATGACCTCCACCCTTTTTTATCAAAAATATTGGAATAGTGTTGGTCAATCGGTTACAAAGTACTGTCATAGTATTTTCAAACATCAGGTAATCCCTAAGGAAATCAAATAAACATACCTTTTTTTGATTCCCAAAATTCACAATGCAAATAATATAAAAAAAATTTGACCAATTGGACTATGTAATACTATTTACAAAATTATCACAAAAATACTAGCAAATCATCTTAAACCTTTTTTAGACAGCATAATCAGTCCCTATCAAGCTAGTTTTATCAAGAATAGAAGAGCATCCGACAATGCTATTATTATTCAAGAGTTAGTTAGCAATCTTAGGAAAATTAGGGGTAAACATGGCCACATGCTGATCAAAATAGACTTGGAAAAGGCTTTTGATCGCATTGGGTGATCGTTTTTCCACCACACTCTTGTATATTTCAATTTTTCACCAAAATTTTCTAAATTACTTCTTAGTTGTATCTCTTCTAGCTCTATATCAGTGTTAGTAAATGGATTTTCCACTACCTTTTTCGAACCAAGTAGAGGCATTAAGCAAGGATACCCTTTATCTCCTTACATCTTTATTTTATGCCTTGAAATATTGTCTAGATATATTACTAATCAAGTAGACACTCGTCAATGGGATCCTATTACCATAGGAAGAACAAATATTAGTTTTTCACATCTATTTTTTGCAAATGACTTAACATTAATGGCTAGGGCAAATGAAAAATCATGTCATGCCATAAAACTAGGTCTAAATGCTTTTTTCTCCCTTAGTGGTAAAATCATAAACCATGCTAAATCAAAAATTATTTTCTCCCAAAATTGTAACCCTACAATCATCAATACTATTTCAAGCACATTGGGGTTTAAAAGGGGTGAAAATTTCGGGAACTACTTGGGATTTCCAATCCAAAAAAAAATCCTAGACCAACGGACTATAATTTTATTATAGATAAAATGAAAGCAAGATTGGCTAGTTGGAAGATGAGATTCATCAATATGCAGGGCGGAATGACTCTAGCGCAATCGTGTCTAAACTCTGTACCAAACTATTACATGCAATACATCCTCCTCCCTACTAAAACACGCAACAAAATTGATAAAATACGTAGGGACTTTATTTGGGGTTCAAGTGAAACCAAAAGAAAGCTTCACATAATTAGTTGGTCAAATATTTGTAAGCCTAAATCATTGGGGAGGTTGGGACTGCATAATGCACACTCAAAAACTTGTCTAACCTAACCAGTTTAACTGGAGACTAATCACCCTAATAACCACTCCTTGGTCCAGATTGATTATCACTAAGTATGGAAAAGGTTGCACCAAATCAAACCAATCTATTATTTGGAATGCTATAAAGAAAGGGGGAGGTATTCTCCAAGGGGATCATATGGTCTCCACACATAAACTCTAACATTAATATATAGAACTCAATTGGCTTCCAGATTCACTAAAACTACGAACTTTACTACATGGTCCTCTATCACCCGACCACTACAACCTAAGAATAAGAGATATCTATTCAGACCATAATTAGTACCTCCAAAAATTTCCCATGGAATTGCCTAAGGAAATCCACCAAAATATTCTTAAGGCTAAAATTCGTAAAAAAAAAAAGATCCATAAATGATATTCCAATTTGGTCTCTCTGTCCAAAAGGTATTTTTAGCACTAAAAGTTGTTACTCTATAATTGAATCTCAAACTCAACAGCATGGAGAAGTTAATTGGATTTGGTCATTGTCATGTCCCAACAAAATTAAACTTTTTATGTGGCAATGCTTCCACAATAGATTGCCATGCAGAAAATACCTTTCCCAAATTGGTATTAACATAGACCCACACTGCCCTATATGCAACATGAACATGAACATGTACGAATCTATTACTCACATATTTTTTCAGTGCACACCGGTAAAAATCTTTTGGAACAACATAGGTGGGGTGACTATTAGTAAACACTCGGATGACCAATGGCTTATACAACTCAGAAACAAATCCATTTCCATGAATAACAATATAATGGATTGGAACTATCTCCTACCTTTTTCTATATGGGGAATTTGGATCAATCGAAACAATAACAACCAAAATAACACATCCAAGCCCATTAATAAAAATCATATCATTCGGCAAGATTTAGAATACAAGTTGCTCACATCTCGTAACACATTGCCTGTGGAAAATATCCAAATAAAAATACACTGGATAAAGCCTCCAAGAGGGTGGTACAAAATGAATGTGGATGCAAGCTACACAAAAGAAAAAGGCAGAATTGGGGGAGTTATACGTAATACAGAGGGAAACTGGATTGTTGGCTTTAGCAAGCTCATAAACACTAGAGGATCAGTGGAAGCGGAACTCAAAGCAATCAAGGAAGAAATTAAAACTGCTTAAGAATGGGATCTTTTCCCACTGGAGATCGAGACAGATTGTACTGAGGTAGTGCATGCAATTCGTAATGGCAATAAACACCTTGATGGTCTTGTTAAATCATGCAGGTTGTTAATGCACTGAGGGAAGACGACCTTCCTCAGGAACAACTTTAGGGAAGGCAACAAGGTAGCACACCTCATGGCCAAGCTGGGAAGTACTCACAGGAAGAAGAAAAAATCAGTTTTTTTAATACCACCTAGCAGTTTGGAAAGTCATGTAATAGCGGACTAAAAGTATGCTTCTATTTTTGTTAAAATATTGTCTTTGAATTCTTGCAACTCCTTAGCAAGCATAGGAAATGAATGTGCCCTACAAAGCACAGGTTATGATGTAACAAACAATATTTAGCTTTCTAATTAATATATTTCCTATTTGCTCAAAAAAAGTAGATTTACTTTGAAAATTAATTCACCAGAGTAATAGTTTCAGGAAAAGAATTCAAGAAACAACGGTAAGTCAATAAATCAATGTCAATAATTGGATCATCAAAACTCAGTGGAACCCGAAATAAAAATTATCAAAGTCTTGAACAAATGAACTAAAGCTAATACCATAAAATAGAGGATACCAAAATACAAGATATGTACATTTACCCTTATTACTCCTTATCAGTCCACCCTTATTTTTTCTGTTGCGGCGTGCAACCTGATCCCACTGGGCAATATCAATATCATAATAATAAATATAATATGTTGCGGCGTGACACCCGCTTCCACCAGTCCACCTTTATTGCTCCTCAATATACCACCCTTATTTATCCTGTTGCGGCGTGCAACCCGATCCTACCGGAAAATATCAATATTATAATAATAAATATAATATGTTACAGCGCGCAACCCAATCCCATCAGTCCACCTTTATTTCTCCTATTTCGGCGTGCAACCCGATCCCACATGTCCACCCTTATTACTCATGTTGTGGCGTGCAACCCGATCCCACCAGAAAATATCAATTCTCCTTTATTCCTTCTCAATATATCACACTTATTCCTCCTGTTGCGGCATGTAACCCGATCCCACCAAACAATAGTTTAAATCAACAACAACAACAAATCAAGAGCTCAATTACAAGAATTTCTACTACCAAGAGTATGAGCACACGACAACAAGATAATCATGTAAAAATCAAAGGAATACAACCTTTACAAGGACAACGAGACATGTAAGGCACGTGATAACTTCACCGGCAACCACAACAATTGGACATGTAGCATATTTTCACAAAGTCATAGAGTAACTCACAATTAAGAAATATCAAAACAATAGTGAAGGCAATCACTTTAATTAAGGAAAATAAGGGCCAAATAACATGAAGAGTTAGAGAAAAGGTAACAACATCGTATAGAGCATGTAGAGGTAAAACTAGAAAATAGGAAACCAAATTATATCAGAGAACTTCCCACTTAATGAACATAAGGACCTAAGAACCCTAAAGGCAAATTTTCCACAAATAAGACCGAGCACGCACTCGTCACCTCGCATGCACGGGCCACAATTAACATAGAGGACTCAAATCCGAAGGGGGAGTCCCCCACATAAGGTTAGGCAAGATACTTACCACAATCCGGTCAATTCAATACTCAATTTAGCTTTTCCTTTACCAATTCATCAACGATCGGCTCAATCTATCCAAAAACGACTTAAATATATCAAACAATGCTAGAGAAAATAATTTCAATTAACAAAGCTATGATTCTTATACAATTTGCAAAAAGTCAACTCCCCGAGCCCTCACCTCAGAACCCAAAAAAATTTACAAAAACCGAATACTCATTCCGATACGAGTTCACCCATACAAAAATTATCAAATTCTGATACCATTTGGTCCTTCAAATCATCATTTTACATTTTTGAAAGACTTTACAATTTTCCCCAAATTTTTCTTTAGATTCTCATAAATTTGATGTTAAATCTAAGATACAATCACAAAATATAGTTGGAAATTGATTAAAGACATTTACCCAATGATTTGGTATGAAATGCTTCTCTCAAAATTGCCCACTCTCGGGCCTAGATGAAGCTAAGATTCGGATTGCCCATCTTTCAGTAGGATGCAGATGTCGCATTTTGCAACACTGGATTCGCAAATGCGAACGCGCAAAACCAAAGAATACTTTCGCAAATGCGAAGCCTAAACTACCCTGTCTTCGTCGCAATTGCGATAAAAATCTTCGCAAATGCTAAGGGCCTTCGCAAAAGCGGCCCAAAACTTCGCAATTGCGAACTTCCCTTGCCAATATCGTTTTTCGTATTTACGAGGCTGGCTTCGCAAATGCGAAACCTTCAAATCCCAGCCTTTTTCGCGAACGCGATCCAATATCCTCAAAAGCGGTGGTCGCAATTGCGACCCGTAACTCGCAAATGCGAGATCAGACAACAACAAATCAGAAATTTCTTCCAAACACTCTGAGACGCATTTGAAACTCATACGAGCCCTCGGGGCTCCGAACCAAATACCCACACAAGTCTGAACACATAACACAAACTTGCTCGCGCGATCGGAACATCAAAATAACCAATAGAACTACGAATCGGATGCCAAAACGCATGAAAATCACTATGAACTTAAAGAACTTCTAGAATTGCAACCAAGTGTCCGAACCATATCAAATCAACCCCAAACGACACCAAATTTTGTAGGCAAGTCCCAAATGACATAACGGAGCTGTTCCAACTTTCAAAATCGCATTCCGACCTTGATAATACCAAAATTCAACTCTCGGTCAAACCTCTCCATTTTCTAAACTTCAACTTTTCCAACTCTCGCCGAAATGCCTCAAAATTACCCTACGGGCCTCCAGATCCGAATCCGAATCCAAATGCGCAACTAAGTCCAAAATCACCATACGAAGCTAATTATATCATCCAAAACTCATTCCGAAGTCGTTTACTCTAAAGTCAAATTCTGGTCAAATTCTCACCGCTTACGCTTCCAAAACTAGATTTCTTCTTCCAATTTGACTCTGATTCATCCGGAAACGGAATCCAACCATGCACGCAAGTCGATACATATAATATGAAGTTGTTCATAACCTCAAACTACCGAACCGGATGCAATTTCTCAAAACGACCAGTCGAGTCGTTGCATCCTCCTCCACTTAAACATACGTTCGTCCTCGAACGTGCCTGGAGTCGTTCCAAAGCCATCGAACCACTACATGATCCCACCATACATACACCTAGGGATGATTCCCCATCACCCAAACCTATGTAGGACTGACAAGGCAACTTAACTAAAGTTCTCACCTCATCCTTAGTCCATAACCTTAGGACAAAACCCAAACCTCAACATCTGAAATTCATCATAGGACCCGAATCCCATATCATCACAGTGTATGAACCGAACAAGCTGAATCGGGCCAAAAATTCCAACCCAGAATACAATCACGTGTTGTTCCACACAGCTCAAATGCCCGAAGCAATTCCCTATGACCACCATAGCTACTCAAATAACATCCTGATGCCGGCAATACACTTCACAATGAATATAACCTTGTTCCGGACCTCCACATTGCTGCTCATGACAAAGAAACATGCGGAAACTCATAGCCACCCATGAACTCAACAAGTCAAGAAGTTCACTCGCCCGTCAAGGGCCATTGCCCAAATCTTAGCATAAACAACCCCATACCTCCAAACACTCCTCACCCCCAATACGATAGTGCTAATATCAGGTCTAAGAACCTCATCTCATCCAATACAAGCAGCCTAACTAACAACTCATCACGGAACCACACGGATTCTTACACCACATAGCTCGTACACTAAACCAGCAATAACTCAATTACGCAGAATAAATAAAAGAAAAGCAAGGTAAAAGGATTATCTAGCAAGTACAATATATGTAACAACAAAAGTACAGTTTTCATTAATTTATCCCATATAGGGAAAACAAAACACCAACTAAGCACAAGGAAAGGGTATCCCCATAACATCTGTTGCGGCGTGCAGCACGCTCTCAAATACTCATCAAACCAAAATGCTCGAGTTCACTGATCATATGAATATTGATATCAAGCACAGTAGAGCGCCCAAATATAATTGTGATACAATGAATAGAAATAACTAAATAAACATGGAAGAAATCAAGCACGACTAAGGTGCAATGAGCGAATCAACATCACGATGGCCATCTCTCCCATATCGCCATGAGGCCTGCACGGAATTACAACATGCGTGGAAAATAATAAAACAACCTCACAGCCCATCACAATGTAAAAGAGTAACACATAACATAGGCTAGGGGCCCAAATAATATCCATTATGCCCGGCAACATAACCATGATGACAATCTCACATGAGCACCCAAACTTGACTTGATACAAAATACATATTCTCATTGAGCTTTCAAATAGCCTCCAACCCAGATCTGGATCATTTCCAAATAGGTAAATATCCTTCCAAAAGTCTACATCAACCTATCAATAATGCATGCTATTAACTATCCCATCCTCAAAGTTTTTTCACAATCTCCAAACAGGAAATAGTTTGTCTCTCCTCAAACCTGAGGGGCGAGACCGGCACCCAGTGCCTCCCCTATCCTTGCGTACTACTTGCAACTAAGGGACTCTAAACATATGATGTCATACTTTGGTCATGGGCATATTACAAGACAACTGCAAATGTTGACTAAATGTCAATATAAAACTGGGCCGACAAGGCTGTCATAATTATTACAGCTGATAAACCAACCAAATATACACACAAGGCCTGCAAGCCTAACACACTGCACTAACTGACAGGATATGTCTACCAGCCTCTACTGATGGATATACTGTGATCGGAACAGCTACCTGACCTAATCATAACATATATACATATATATACAAGATGTACGTAAGGATCTAGACCCGGCAACTCTGAAAGGCATGTAGCTTACCAATCAAGCTAAACTCGGGTAACACTTAATGAGGAGGCTTACCCGGTCTGTTTGTCTGAACCTGCACACATGAAATGCAGCGTCCCCAGAAAAGGGACGTCAATATGAAATAATGTACTGAGTATGTAAGGCAATATACTGAAAGTTGAGACTGAACTGATAAAATGATAACTGAAACTGGAAGTCAAAGATAATATGAAGATATGCTTACTTGGTGATACTGACTCAACTCTCTCAATATAGTAAGTAAAATAGTTGCCCGGTCCTATAAGGATCGGTATATATATAACTACTCTGCCGTAGTAGACTCGCTCATAGATGCTCGGCCATACTAGGCTATGTATCTCGACCAACTGGGCTCGCTCATAGGCGCTCGGCAACAGTAGACTCGGCATATAACTTACCATCTGATCTGAGGTTTCCCAAAAGGGGCCTGCCCATCGATTATAGCTCAATGGTAATGAAAATACTGTAATATTGTATATATAGATTCTCTGCTCTCTTGACTGGAGGAAGATAATACTCAATTGAACATAAAGTACCAATAAGGAAGAATGTTATAACTTTTGAGACTAGGAAAATATACGTAAATTTCGGTATATGAATTTTTCTTTATGCCTTGTTATCAAACTCGTGTAATTACGAGATCATGAAAAATTAAGGAAGGACTTAGCCTTAACATACCTGGAGTAGGAAAAACTCCGTATAATACTCTTGGAGAAGATTGCAACGTACTCCTATAGAACCGCAAAATTTTACATTGCCACGTCTCGGCAGAAACCTTCGTGGATTGAATTTAGAATCGCAAAAATTGAATGGACTTTAGATTTTGTCCTCGTAGTATTGAACAAGAAAATATATATGTTCTTGCTTTTTAATTAAGAATGTTTTGTTGGAAAATTTTTTTGTTTGAAGCTTGCTAACGTTCTGTTGGTGCTTTGTTTTCAAGAAATGAAAGATTAGCTTTGTTGAAAGCTTCAAATGGCTAATGTTTCCAGTAATGTTAAAAGGTTAATATTTTTGCAAGATTATAAGGTTCAAAAAGAAAAATGTAACAAGACTTGTAGTAATCTTAATTGTTAAATCCTTACTAACCTTAGGTAGCCACCTAGACATCAAATACTCAATTCTCTTGGTTTTGTGGCCTTCTGCCACGTTTTTTTTGGGGGGAGGGATTAATCTTATCCACTAATTTTATTAATTAACTAGGTAATGTCCCGTTACCCGGTAATTAACCAATTACCCGTATAATTAAGAATTATCTCAAATTACTTAAAATGCTAGTCACTTTTAATATACTTTATACACCTTACTATCAAGGCCATGTGGTACCTTGTATGGCACCAGTCCATAAATACGGGGTATTATAGCTTAGACCGTATTTTATCAGAAAGTGTCAAATTTTGACGAAATTCATTTTCTTTGATTCACTCACCCTCTCACCTCCACGAATTTACTTATCACTTGTTTGAAATAGTACAATCCTTATAATATCCAAATAATCTTTTCCTTAAACTGATGTCAATTACCTTACGACCAATTCAACGTGCAATACCACAGGGTGTAACATCGTCGTAATTTAATACTGGGAAGCGTAACATCATTGTAATGTAATATTGTCGGACGTGACATCTACGTAATATTGCGGGGTGTAACATCATTCCCCCTTTTGGAACATTCATCCTCGGCACTTATTATTATCATAACTCATAGCTCTTGTGAATACATAAATATTCTCATTTCCATTTAGGTAACTGTTCTTTGAATAAATCCAACGGCAAATGCATTCCCCCCTTTAGGCCTCTTTCCCATGCCATGACTTGTGATCGAATTCCTTCCAATCTCATAACTATTGTTGCCTCCTATCATGCAGCCTCTACGACTCTTCTCTCCTTTTTCCTCCAACTTTTAGCCAATCTCTAGGCCTTATTTTTGAAACATATACAAGGCTTAATAGGATGCCTCTCTGGGCATCTATAGGTGTACTGAAGTTCTTCGCTTGGTACTTTGTAGAACTTGCGAATATGGCTATATCTTATGTCATGGACCTAGTTAGCCATTCGTATGACTTTACTGCATCCACATAGGTTATACTATACCATAATTATTACTTTGATTTATCGTTACTGAGGTCTGCAATGAACTCCAGGTTACTCTCGTTTCTTATCCTTAAGACTGATGGTCTAGTCTCATCTCATAGTGTTGAACTTTTATCCTTCTATTGTTGATTCACCTTAATATTGATCTATAATCTACCCCTGATAACATAACCTTTTATGTAACATTGTCTCTAGAGTTCACGTTTCATCGGGGGACATCTGAAATGATTAGACTGATCCACCTAGGGCGATACCATGCTTTCATAACTATATCTCACAGCATCCCAATGTGATTCACCTTGCGTGGGTATTTTAATCCTGTCCAATTCAGGAAGTCCCTTTCTTTTCTTCGTCAAATCATTACTCAATCAAAGGCACAAACGTCATCCTTTATTTAACACAGTTACACCCTCATTCTATTACCAGGGCAGTGTTCCATCTCTTCTAAATGCTATTAGTTTTAGACTCCTTTTGAGTTTATTCAGGCTATAGTGAGCTTTGCATAACTTAGAAAAACCATATGCTCTTCTTGTTTTCATGGGCTTAATCCTGAGGACTTATCCATTTTTGTTACCTTCTCACTCGCCTGTTCTTATCCTTACTCATGTCTTTTAGAACCTTTTCGCTTCACCATACAATAGCTTGTGACCTACCCATATCTATTTATATTACTTGAAACCTTTCAACTTTCTTGCATCATAAATTTCCTTATGTTATTTTGGAACATTAAGCGAGACATCACATCGTCTCTAACTCTTCTTTTCTCTCTTAGTCAGGCTTTTCGATACCTAGACCATAGGCTGGATAATATGATACTGACGATGCTGCTATCATTCATGGATACTGAATCCGCGTGCTTCTAGCCTTTTATCCGAAGTGTGGACTATTCACGATCTTATGCCTTTGAGTATCTCGTAAGTTGTTCACCTTTACCTTACTTACCTTAAAATCTCTCATCGTATCTTCTATGTCTTTCATAACCTCCCTTCCACCTAGGTGTAATTCACGTCCATAATGTGAAGCTCTATTATAATACTTACACCTCTAGTGCATACACAATTTTGTGGGAGCTTCCTACTCACTTCTTGTGAGGCTGGTACTTCTTCTAAATGGCTTTATCGTAGAGTCGTTATAAAAATATCGTTGTTGTACTATCTCTCTTGTACCTTTGATATTAAGATTAATTCTGCAATATTCTCAATCACGATTTCTATAGTTTTCTGGGTCCGATAATCAGACTCCTGATTTACTTCATCGATGTAACTCTTTAATTTCCTTTTCCTTCTGATCAGCCTTTCTGTAGGCTTAAGACATCTTCTACTCTGCGGCTCGTGGTATTGCTTTAGACCTTTCATTGACGCTATGGAATTTTCAGGAAACAATCTTCTAACAATTCAATCATTTTTCTATGACCTGGACTCAATTCTTTCTTTTAACTTATATCGGAGTCTTTTACGACTGTATGATTGTCAACATATATGTTGCATGTCTTATCCGAACTCTTAAGTATGTTTGTAACGTAACTAATTCGGGATCATTGATTAAATAATTCCTTCTGTTCCTTATCAACATCTTTAAAACGTAAACTTTTACTTTCCTTGGTCTTTCTGCCTCCTTGTTGCGTGTCTACTTAGCTTGTCTTAGTTCTCATGCATGCCGGAATTTTTGTGCAACTTCATATGATCTCGAGTATTACTTTTGATTTTTACTTCCCGTCCATAAGCCTCGGTAGGTTCCTCTTTCTTATGGAGGACATTCAATGTTGTCGTGAACCTGATGTTATAAGACCATTTCCTCTTTAGGTCATTGAGTTTAGGTTGAAGCCTTCTTCCTTATTTTCCTTAGTTAGTCTTTCATTGTAGTACTTAGGGAAGACCCTCTGACTCTTGTAAAGCTGTGAGCTTATTATATTGTATACTCGACGGACCTTCTGATGTCCTTCTTTTCCTATACTTACCCCTAGTTACTTACCTCCATGTCTTTGTGCTTGTAGGGTTTCTTCTGAACTGATATTTTAACTATCTTCCTAGTGGCACTATCTTTATTTCTGTAACACTCATACGGTACCATTTTAACTTCTCCAACTCCTATATGAATATATCTCAAGTATTATAATGTCATTACTGCGAGGGTGAATTCCCCATATTGGGGTTCAATTTGTTTATCTTGCACGGTCTATTGATTTGTTTGTATCCTCTTATCTAGACATAACTAGGCTCTTCCTGAATCAACTACTATCTACCCGTTGGCCCATTCTCATGTCAATATTCCGCATAATATTTCTTGGGTTACTTGGCCTTTGGATTTATTAAAACAACAGTTACCTAAATGGAAAGGAGAATATTTAAGTATTCGCAAGATCTATGGGTTATGATAATGATAAGTGCATCAGCCAAAATTCGAGGACGAATATTCCAAAGGGGGGAATGATGTTACACCCCGCAATATTACGTCGATGTTACGTCCGGCAGTATGACATTACGATGATGTTACGCTTCGCAATTTTAAATTACGACGATGTTGCACCCTGTGGTATTGCATGTTGAATTGGTCGTAAGGTAACTGACATCAGTCTAAGGAAAAGATTATTTGGAGATTATAAGGATTTTACTATTTCAAACAAGTGATAAGTAAATTTGTGGAGGTGAGAGGGTGAGCGAATCAAAGAAAATGAATTTCGTCAAAATGAGGACATGACTATATGGCCTATACCCTTTTGTTGTCCTAAGGCCTGTCACCTATCGTCTCTTCCTTCACTTAACTATAGATTCTGTAATATTATCATCTTTTGATCTACCGTTGACATATATGTATCATATCTTACTCATAATGCTTCATTAACTCTTTTCTTATTTCCCGCTAACATTTATGCCTATCACTTTATTCTGAAAACTCGAACAAGACATTCTTTAGCTTTTAGATCCCTTTTTCTCCATCCAGTGGCTCTTCGGGTTGCTTAACGCTCTCTCTCTACTAGGGTTGCGAGCCACACTAAGGTAATATTTATCCCTTCAAGGCTTCCAGTGCCTATCTTTGTAGTACTCATATCCAGCTATACTATTTTAAAGTTCACCATATGTGTGTCTCACAAGGGATCTATTAGCACATTTGCAATATTCTTTGGAAATGTCAACTAACACAAACAATCCATTCACCATTTTGGGTTACTCTAACCCCAGTCGGATCTTGCAATCCTATCCTTCTCTTAAACCATCTGTTAGCTCCCATTGGGCATGACTGAGATAGGTGTGGCCGATTGTACGTACATCTATTACTAATGAAGGTAATTCAAAATGCTTATGTCTCCCTTCCTGAATGGTAAATAATGATAATCTTTATTAACTGGGTATCTCGTACCCTTCTTCACCTTTCTTCTTTTACTTGCTTCAACTTGTGTCTAACTTCCAGTTCCGCTATTCCTTTTTGCCGTAAGAGTGGAGAAGTATTCTTTTCAAAAAGATCCTTATCAAGAACCGTACACATTTTAGTACACGCATGATCTTCTGAAAACCTCACATTTACAAATCATAAGAAAGATGCAAAATCGAGTTCCTCTAACTCAACATTTCCACAACTATATCTCTTATGGCATCGTCTTTTTGAATGTAGGCATCATCTTATTACGAATAAAATAAAAGTTCGGAATTTAAATTCTTATAAGTGAGCTCTACCACACGGTCTAGACTAAGAAGAAAGAGTGACAGTCCTAAATTCCCTGTAGCCTCCTGCTTATAAGTGTGGTGCACAACACACCCATAAACAAGACGCTAATATACACGGCTTGTAGACTCCCTAGGACATAACTGCTCTGAGACCACTTCTGTCACGCCCTGAACTTGGGGGGCCAAACCGGCACCCAGTGCCTCACCTATCCTTGCGTACTAACTTGCAATTAAGGGACTCTGAACATATGATGTCATACTTTGGTCATGGTACACATTGCAAGACAACTGCGAATGCTGACTAAATGTCAATATAAAACTGGCCGACTAGGCCGTCATAATTATTACAGCTGATAAACCAACCAAATATACATACAAGTCCTGCAAGCCCGACATACTGCACTAACTGACATGATATGTCTACAAGCCTCTACTGATGGATATACTGTGATCGGAATAGCTCCCCGACCTACTCATAACATACATACACACACACACACACACATATATATATATATATATATATATACACACACAAGATGTACGTAAGGCTCTAGACCGGGCAACTCCGAAAGGCATGGAGCTTACCAATCAAGATGAACTCGGGCAACACTTAATAAAGAGGCCTACCCGTTTGTATGTCTGAACCTACACGCATGAAACACAGCATCCCTAGTAAAGGGACGTCAGTACGAAATAATGTACTGAGTATGTAAGGAAATATACTGGAAGTTAGATTGAACTGATAAAATGATAACTGCAAGTAGCTAGAAGTCAAAGATAATCTGGCGATATGCTTACCTGCTGATTCTGACTCAACTCTCTCAATATAGTAAGTAAAATAGATGTCTGTCCCAATAAGGCTCGGTATATATATATAACTACTCTACCATAGTAGGCTCACTCACTTCTGTATCTCGACCAACTGGTCTCGCTCATAGGCGCTCGGCCACAGTAGGCTCGGTATATAACTTACCATCTGATCAGAGGTTGCCCAATAGGGGCCTGCCCATCGATTATAGCTCGATGGTAATGAAAATATTGTATTACTGTATATATAGATTCTCTGCATTCTTGACTGGAGGAATATAATACTCAATTGAACATAAACTACCAATAAGGAAAAATACTGTAACTTATGAGACTAGGAAAATAAACGCAAATTCTGGGATATGAATTTTTCTTTATGTCTCTTTATCAAACTCATGTAATTACGAGATCATGAAAAATTAAGGAAGGACTTAGCCTTAACATACATGAAGTAGGTAAAACTCAGTATAATACCGTTGGAGAATATTGTACCGTACTCCTATAGAACCGCAAAATTTATGCTGCTACGATTCTAACAATTCTCGGCAGAAACCTTCGTGGATTGAATTTAGAATCGCAAAAATTGGATGGACTTTAGCTTCTGTCCTCGTAGTATTGAACTAGGAAAGATATATGTTCTTCCTTTTGAATTAATAACTTTTAGTTGGAAAACGTTTTTATTTTAAGCTTGCTAACGTTCTGTTGGTGCTTTGTTTTCAAGAAATGAAAGATTAGCTTTGTTGAAAGCTTCAAATGGCTAATGTTTCCTAGAATGTTAAAAGGTTAGTATTTTTGCAAGATTCTAAGGTCCAAAAGAAAAATGGAACAAGACTTGTAGTAATCTTAATTGTTAAATTCTTACTAACCTTAGGTAGCCACCTAGACATCAAATAACTAAGAGTCATTCTCTTGGTTTTGTGGCCTTCTGCCACGTTTTTGGGGGAGGGATTAATCTTATCCACTAATTTTATTAATTAACTAGGTAATGTCCCGTTACCCGCTAATTAATCAATTACTCGTATAATTAAGAATTATCTCAAATTACTTAAAATGCTAGTTAATTTTAATATACTTTATACACCTTACTATCATGACTTTGTGGTACCTTGTATGGCACTAGTCCATAAATACGGGGTATTGTAGCATAGACCGTATTTTATCCCAAAGTGTCAAATTTTAACGAAATTCATTTTCTTTGGTTCTCTTACCCTCTGACCTCCACGAATTTACTTATCACTTGTTTGAAATAGTACAATCCTTATAATCTCCAAATAATCTTTTCCTTAGACTGATGTCAATTACCTTACGACCAATCCAACGTGCAATACCACAGGGTGTAACATCGTCGTAATTTAATACTGCGAAGCGTAACATCATCGTAATGTAATACTGCCGGACGTAACATCGAAGTAATATTGTAGGGTGTAACATAGTCCGCATATGAGGGCATCTTGACCCCAGACCTCAGGAATACCAAAATTTCCGTACCCGATCTCAACTACGCAAATCAAAAGGTTGATACAACACTCAGACCCCTTCATTCTGCTGAAGCACCCATATATAATTTATGTCCGCGTAACAAATCTGAACCTCAAAAGCCTCAAATCCCAGAAATCACCGTGCCGCTAGTCATGCACCCGCAACCCAAAACTCAAGGTCCTTCCCAAAATGCATGCTCTTCACATATCTAAGCCATAATGTAAAATATTTTCCTTGTGCCAAAAGTAGACAACCAACTCAAGCCATCGCCAAACCATCGAGAACCCTCGGAAATTCGTCACACGCATATAAGCCATCAGGATTGCACCGCCCCAACTCAACCGAGTCACACAAACTGTCCAACCCAAGAGTGCTGCCACAAATGCCAGTAGAGAATTCCCATTCAAAAGACCAATTGCTTTATTGCTATGCTGACCTAACACCACATAGCTGACCTATTTCTTCGGATAGTCGATATGCAATAACCCTAACCAAAGCCCCAAATACAGATGATCCAAACATGAACCACGTATCCCAGAAGCTCATAAACCACTGCATTTCCTCTAAAGCACCATGTCCTGCCGCAACCACGATGCTCACGCTGAATAGACCCTATGTGAATCTGAAGTTGTTTCTCCGACTCCCTTTGATACTGAAATGTAGATTCATGAATGAAGCAGAAACACCGTAAGCCCCACTGTCATTCTATGCAAGATCTCAGACCTTAGTCATATACAAATTTCAGAAACCTTCCAATACCACATATGTCCATACCTCAAGCCAAAACTGAGGTAAATCTGACTCTGCAATCTGAATGCCAATACTGAAATGTAGATTCATCAATGACGCTGAAACACCGTAAGCCCCACTATCATTCTATGCAATATCTCAGACCTTAGTCATATACAAATTTCAGAAATCTTCTAATACCACATATGTTGATACCTCAAGCCAAAACCGAGGTAAATTTGACTCTGCAATATGAATGCCACTAGTGAACTCCTCCACTTGGCGTGAAGCCATAGAAAACACCATCTGATGATCCACAAAACTAACATTCGCAACTCGTACAACACCAATCACAAGGTACTCCAATACCACCAACTATCCTCAATCAACGTCCACCTCGTGACCATGTCATAATATCAATGACGAGTTAACAAATTAAACCTTCTCAAGCTCGTACTCACCAACCCGATGCCAGAACCCGCTGCGCCTTCATATGAACAACTGAAGAGTCTCTCAGTACCTCTGTATCTTCAGTCTGGAAGACACGTTGGGACAATGTTTGAGCATCCCTGACTCCCTCGGAGCCCATTTGTAGCATCACGAACCTCTAGTGCATAACGGACACTGAGAGCACAATATCATACACGTAGTGAATGTAAAGGAACATAAGTTATATGCTTCGAGATGAATAAATATCGCACGATAAGGAATGAAAGAAGGGATATTATCCTAATAGTTCTATAGCTTCTCAAAGAAAAGTACAAATGTCTCCGTACCGATCCGCAAGACTCTACTAAACCTGCTCATCACTCATAGCATATATGAACCTAGATCTCTGATACAAACTTGTCACGACCAAAAATCCCTCTGAATATGTCGTGATGGCACCTAGTCTCTAAACTAGGTGAGCCTAACATTAACATAAATAACATTGGTATTCACTAACTTCAACTTAGATAACTCTGAACAATTATAATTCCCAAAACCGGTAGTACAAGTCATAAGCCTTTCTAGGAGTAGTTATTCAAAATGAATACATCATTGTTCCAGAACAAAAGGAAATAATGAAAATGATTACAACCGAAGGAGACTCTGAGGCCTGCGAACGCAGCACTAGGTTTACCTTGAGTCTCCACAACAACGATCTGCACAACCGCTATCGACCAAATACCTGGATCTGTACAAAAATATACAGAAGTGTAGTATGAGCACACCACAGCGGTATCCAGTAAGTATCAAGACTAACCTCGGTGGAGTAGTGACGAGGAACAGTCAAGACACCTACTGGTCAAATAATTTGAATAGGATATGATAATAAACTATAAAGATAAGGATAACAAAGTAAAGTCAATAGCAGGGAGAGATCAAACTACAAACAGTAGAGACAATAAAAGGAAACGTGGATGGTAACGAAAGATAACCAAGCAAATTAACACCAACATAGCGGGGACACAGACAAGTAAAAATGTGCTCAAATAAAGAAGGCGATGTTAACTCAATCAATCACATTATTTCTAATAGACAATCCCGAGCATCTCAATCCTCGGTGCCTAATATCATAAATCTCAATTTCCAAATCTTTACCACACATGGCACCTTGTGCTCACATATTTCCATCTCACTTTGCACAACAAAATCCACGTGCTACCCAGTACATAATGTCTGTAACCAATGCAATTAAGATGTTCAAGGAGTCTCATTTATATAACATAAAATAAATTACACTTTCTAAACCAATTAGGAAATCAGCGAGAAAAGATAAAGTTATTTTTGAAATAATTTGAATGAAGAAAATACCCTTTTCAAATAAAATAAAACATCGAATAAATTATTGCCTTTAATATAGGATTTTGTTAAATTAAAACTTAATAGAAATTCCTTTTCTTAGTAAGATTCAATCTCAAATGAACTAAAGCCAATACCCTAAAACAGAGGATACCAAAATACAAGATATGTACATTTACCCTTATTACTCCTTATCAGTTCACCCTTATTTCTCCTGTTGCGGCATGCAACCCGATCCCACCTGACAATATCAATATCATAATAATAATATAATATGTTGTGGCGCGTAATCCGATCCCACTAGTCCATACTTATTTCTCCTCAATATATCATCCTTATTTCTCCTGTTGTGGCGTGCAACCCGATCCTACCGGACAATATCAATATCACAATAATAAATATAATATGTTGCGGCGCGCAACCCGATCCCATCAGTCAACCCTTATTGCTCATGTTGTGGCGTGCAACCCGATCCCACATGTCCACCCTTATTATTCATGTTGCGGTGTGCAACCCGATCCCACCAGACAATATCAATTATCCCTTATTCCTCCTCAATATATCACCCTTATTTCTCCTGTTGCAGCGTGGAACCCGATCCCACCAAACAATAATTTAAATCAACAACAACAACAAATCAACTACTCAATTACAAGAATTTGTACTACCAAGAGTACGAGTACATGGCAACAAGAGAATCACGTAAAAATAAAAGGAATACAACAACCTTCACAAGGACAACGAGACATGCAAGGCACGTGATAACTTCACCGGCATCCACAACCATTGGACATGTAGCATATTTGCACAAAATCATAGAGAAACTCAAATAAGAAGTATCAAAACAATAAGGAAGGCAATCACTTCAATTCAGGAAAATAAGGGCCAAATAACACGAAAGAGTTAGAGAAAAGATAACAACATCGTATAGAGCATGTAGAGGTAAAACTAGCAAATAGGAAACAAAATTATATCTGATAACTTCCCTCTTAATGAACAAAAGGACCTAAGAACCCTAAAGACAAATTTTGCACAAATAAGACCGAGCAATCACTTGTCACCTCGCATGCACGGGCCACAATTAACATAGATTACTCAAATCCTAAGAGGGAGTCCCCCACACAAGGTTAGGCAAGATATTTACCTCAATCCGGCCAATTCAGTACTCAATTTAGATTTTCCTTTACCAATCCATCAACGATCGGCTCAATCTAGCCAAATACGACTTAAATACATCAAACAATGCAAGAGGAAAAAAAATTTCAATTAACAAAGCTGTACAAACCGAATACTCATTCCAATACGAGTTCACCCATACATAAATTATCAAATTCCGATACCACTTAGTCCTTCAAATCATCATTTTACATTTTTGAATGACTTTACATTTTTCCCCAAATTTTCCTTTAGATTCTCATAAATTTGATGTTAAATCTAAGATATAATCATAAAATATAGTTGGAAATTGATTAGAGACACTTACCCAATGAATTGGTATGAAATTCTTCTCATAAATTGCCCACTCTCGGACCTAGGGTTCAAAATATGGAAAAATAAAGCTAAGATTCGGATTGCCCAGCTTTTAGTAGGCTGCAGATGTCGCATTTGTGACACTGGGTTCGCAAATGAGAACTCACAAAAGGGACGAATAGTTTCACAAATGCGAAGCCTGAACTACCATGTCTCAATCGCAATTGCAATAAAAATCTTCGCAAAACTGGCCCAAAACTTTGCAATTGCGAACTTCGCAAATGTGAAGCCTGCCAGTCCCGGCCTTTTTCTCAAATATGATCCAATGTCCGCAAAAGCGGTGGTCGCAATTGCAGAAATTTCTTCCAAACACTCTAAAACGCATTCGAAACTCATTTGAGCCCTCGGGGCTCCAAACCAAATACCCACATAAGTCTGAACACATAACAGAAACTCGCTCGCGCAGTTAAAACATCAAAATAACCTCTAGAACTACAAACTGGATGGCAAAACGCATGAAAAACACTATGAACTTCAAGAACTTCTAGAATTACAACCAAGCGTCCGAACCATATCAAATCAACCCCAAACGACACCAAATTTTGCAGGCAAGTCCCAAATGACATAACGGAGTTGCTCCAACTTTCAAAATCGCATTCCGACCTCGATAACACCAAAGGTCAACTCTCGGTCAAAACTCTCCATTTTCCAAACTTCAACTTTACCAACTTCCGCCGAAATGCCTCTGTAACGACCCGGTCGGTCGTTCCGAGAATTTAGCCCGTTTCCCCCATTTTTGCTTCATTGCTTGTGTGGTTCATATATTTTAGGGTGGTTTTGGGTTGGTTTTCTCGGGTTCAGAGTGGTCATGGTGAGAATTAAGGCACTTAGCCTCTTAAATGAGCTTAATAGCTGGAAAAGTCAACCGGGAGTTGACTTATAGGTAAACGACCTCGGAATGCGGATTTTATAGCTCAGATAGATTTTTTAGGTGATTTGGAACTGAGCAATGTGTTTCGAATGAAGTTTTGATGTCCGGTGTAGAATTATCTTGAATTGGCAAAAGTTAATTTTTGGCAATTTTCGATCGGTAGGGGAGAATAGGCTATCGGGGTCAGAATGGAATTCTGGAAGTTGGAGCAAGTACGTAGTGTCATTTTGGATATGTGTGCAAATTTTTAGGTCAATCGGGTGTGTTTTGGATGGTTTCGTCATCTTTCGTGAAATTTAGAAATTTCAAAGTTCACAGGCTTGAATCCGAGGTGAATTTAGTGTTTTGATGTTGTTTTGGGTGTTCCGAGGGTGCGACTAATTCCGGGTGACCATTTATGACTTGTTGGTAAATTTCTTTGGGGTCCCGAGGGGCTCAGGGTGAGTTTGGATGGCCATCGGGGAGTTTTGAAGAGTGAAAAGGTTGCTGGTGTGAAGTCTTCTGATGTTTCCGCATTTGGGAATAGGGGACCGCAGGTGCGAGCCTGCAAAAGTGGACAAGGCTCCACATATGCAGAAGTTGGCTGGATCAATGAAGGTCGCAGATGCGGGCGTGGGGCCGCACGAGCGGAGTCGCAGGTGCGGAGGATTGGTCGCAGGTGTGAAAATGGCTCTTTAAGTGAATTCTCACAGGTGCGCACCTGGGACCCCTGGTGCGGGTCCGCAGGTGAAAGAAAAGGACCGCAGGTGAGGTCATTGCTGGGTAGAACCTATAAAAAGAACCCTTAGCAAATTTTGGTCATTATTTCACCATTCTTATTCGGGTTTGAAGCTTTTGAAGGGTTTTTAAAGAGGGAAATTGATAGCTCTTCATTGAGGTAAGGACTTTGGACTTAAAACTCATTTATATGTGATTAAAGGTCTGATTAATGGCAAAAATTGGGGAAAACAGTGCTAAAAATAGGTAAGCAGGGCTTGTGATTTAGAGACCTTAAAATAGGAATTTGAGGGGTCATTTCCATTCCGATTTCAGTGTTCTTGGTATGTATAGACTCGTGGGAGGATGAGGATTCTTGTGGTGTAAATTTCATCGAGTTCTGAGACATGGGCCTAGGGGTTGGGGTTGACTAATTTCGGGATTTTTGAGTAGTTTTGATAAATTTCGATTAGGTTTCGTTCCTTGGCATATTATAATGATATACATCTGATTTTTGGTAGATTTGGAGCACTCGGAGGCCGAATTTAGAGGCAAAGGCACTGCGGAATAGTATTTTAGCCAGTTTTGAGGTAAGTAACATTTTGAAACTTGGTTCTAATGGTTCGAAACCCCGAGCTAAATTATTTATGACTATAATTGAGGTTACGCACATGCCAAGTGATGGGCGTGCGGGCGTGCACCGAGAATGTGTGGCCTGGCTCATCCCATGGCATTATCTAGTAGCTATTACTGATCGATATCCGCACTTCTATTAATGTAGTAATTGTTAACCTGTTAGAAAGCATGTTAAGTATAAATGCTAGGCTTCACGCCGAATATACTGAGACCCGAGTGGTCGTATATTACTGTCTCATTTTGTGATTATTTTATTTCATATAATCAGTCATGTTATAGCATATCACTTTATACCTCAGTCTCAGTATTGTTAATTATATGCACACTTATCATTGTTTCTGGCTGATGGATGCATCTGTGATCCATGTGAGTGAGACTGGAGAGTAATGACTGAGTGAGGCCGAGAGCCTATTATTGAGACAGTTATGAGATTGGAATGCACACCGCAGTGATACTTAAATCATGCCTTCATTGGCTTGATATAGCGCTTGGGCACTAGGGCCCCTCCGGAGTCTTTACACCCCCAGTGAGCGCATTGATGTTAAGGGATTGATTTTTCCTGGGCATGGATCGTGTCCAAAGTGGATGTTATGTGAGGGATGGATAATACCTGGACATGGATCTTGTCCGAGTGTTGTATCTTGGAGATGGACTTTCTACGTGGGGCTAGATTGGCCTTTTTCCTCAGTACGGAGTGACTACGGTCACCGATGATTATGTACCTTCCGGGGTGGACCTTCCCTGGGCTTGAGGTCCATATATGGTACTGAGTGGACTAGTGTGTAAGGGTTGTGAGCACTATGTGCATATCCACACTGGTTTCATACATATATTTTTATGATGGCATGTAGAGTATACTGGCATACTTGGCATATTTACTCATTCTTATAAACTATTAGCATGTCTAATTTCTGTATACTATCTATTGTAAATTTTGAGGTTTAGTCCATCACTACCTCTCAACCCATAGTTTGGGTTCGTTACTTCTGAGTTTGTGAACTCACGTTAACCCCTGCACCTTGTGTGCAGATCCAGGTACATCGGGACCCGGTAGTGGATACCGAGCAGCTGCCAGAGTTTCACTGGATATGTCGAGGTAGCAGCTGGCGATCGCGACCTCGTCTTCTCTTTCTTATTATACCTATTGTTATTTATTTTGATACTATGTTGTCCTCTTCTTATTTTCCTTGCTTTATGTTATAGTAGCTCATGACTGAGTGACACCAAATCTGGGGTTGGAGATTTTTAAATTTTGTTTCAAATATTGTTTTAAACTTCAGATTATTAGTATTATCGGTAAATTCGTTTAAAATTGCACTTTACTGGAAATTGAATTTAGCTTAGATAAAATGGGCGGCTTGCTTGGTTCTACTACAGGCTCCATCACGACCCCGAAATTGGGTCGTGACAAGTTTGTACCTGAGCTCTAGGTTAAATAGGTCTCACCAGTCATGAGCAGGTTTAGTAGAGTCTTACAGATCGATACAGAGACGTCTGTACTTATCTTCGAGAGGCTACAGAACCCTTAGGAAAAATCTCACATTATTGAATTATGTCGTGCAACTCTGTTGAATTCTGGAACTAAACTTCTGTTGTTTTCATTCTCTCACAGATGGTGAGGACTCGTGCTACAGATCGTGTGACTAGACACCAGCAGGACCAGCTGGAGGTCGAGATTGTGGTCAAGGTCGTGGCAGAGGGAGGGGTGCAGCCCGCTCAGCAGCCGGGGCAGTACCTGTGGACCCTCCAACTGCTCAGGATCAATTCCCCGCAGTTGAAATCCCAGCAGAACAGGCTCAGGCACCAGCATTGCCCATTGTGATTCTGGGTCTTCAGGAGACCCTAGCCCAGATTTTGACGGTGTGCACCAGCCTGGTGCAGGTCGTCGCCATGTCTACTAATGCTTCTACTTCTCAGGTCGGGGGACGCACTCAGACTCCAGCTGCCCGGACACCTGATCAGGTTACTCAGGGGCTTCAGACACCGGGGACAGTTCTAGTCCAGCCGGTTGCCCCAGCCCAGGAGTTTGTGGTCCCAGCTTTGGAAGATGACGAGCAGCGCAGGTTAGAGAGGTTTAGTAGACTTCAGCATTCGATTTTCAGTGGTTCTGAGGGCGAGGACGCCCAGGGCTTCTTGGACAAGTGTCAAAGGATCCTTCGCACAGCAGGGATACTGGAGGCTAGTGGGGTCCTATTTACTCCTTCCGGTTCGAAGGAGCTGCACTCGCTTGGTGGGAGGCCTATGAGAGGCGTAGACCTGCTTATGCAGCGCCCATTACCTGGCATCAGTTCTCCATTCCCTTCCTGGAGAAGTATATACCGCAGTCTCGCAGGGAGGAGCTGCGCAGGGAGTTCGAGCAGTTGCGCCAGGAGGATATGACCGTGACGCAATATGTGATGAGGTTCTCCGAGTTGGCCTGTCATGATATTTGGCTAGTTCCCACGGATAGGGAGAGGATCAGGAGGTTTGTTAATGGCCTCACTTATCAGCTTTAGATTTTTCTGACCAGGTAGAGGGTATATGGCGCTTCTTTTGAGGAGGAGGTTTACATTACCAGAGAGATTGAGTCGGTTCGCTACCAGGAGCGGATCAAGAGGGAGGCCAAGAGGTCTCGAGGATGTGGGAGTTTTGGTGGGGTTCCTTCAGGGGGGAATCCTCAGCTCGGCAGAGGCCGTCCATTCAGACAGGCTCAGCCAGGTCGCTCAGGTTATCATGGTGGATCAGTTGGTTATAATCCTTACAGTTCGCATCAGGTGCACCCATATTTCAATGCCCTGCCAGCTCAGAGTTCATCTTGGACACCATCAGTTCAGTGTTCATCTATGCCTGGTTCTTCTAGTGGTTATCCTCGTGCTAGGGGTTCCCTTCAGTCCCCAGTGCCATTCTCTGAGAGAGGTTGCTTCGAGTGTGGAGATTTGGGCCATATCAAGAGGTTTTTTCCCCGCCTTATGAGAGGTACTTATCAGTAGAGGAGTCAGCCCGCGGCTTCAGACTCAGATTCACCGCCTGCCCAGGCAGCTAGAGGTGGAGGTCAGGCAGGTAAAGGTCTCCCTAGAGGGGGAGGTCGATCCAGTGGTGATCAAGCCCGATTTTATGCACTTTCAACCAGACCGTATGTGATGTCTTTTGATGTCGTGATCCCAGGTATTGTTTCAGTCTGTCACGAGAAGCTTCAGTTTTTATCTGATTCCAGTTTTTCATATTCACATGTTCATCATATTTTAGCCCATTCTCTTGATACACCCCATGAATATTTTGTTACATCTCTTTATGTGCCCGCCCTTGTGGGTGATGTTGTTGTTACTGACCACGTGTGTCGGTCGTGTGTGGTACCTATTGGGGGTATGGAGACTCGGGTGGATGTGCCATTTCTGAGTATGGTCAGTTTCGACGTAGTTTGATTAGATAGATGATGATACTTTTAGGTATGACTTGATGTAGGTTTTTTGCACCAAATCGGATTGTTTGACTCTGTAGAGCTATTGTGAGGGTGTCAGTTAATGGCTATTGGGTTGATCTATGCTCCGGGATGATCTAGGGGTTACCCGTCCCTACTTCGGGGAGCGGTGATTCGTTGGTTTTAGGCATACATGGTGTGGTTCTGTTGTGGTCTTCTAGAGGAGTTGATTAAGGTAAAGTAGTTGGGTATCATAGAGTTTGGACGTATGAGTTGTGTTCTTTCAGATTCGTGTGCTTTGGTTCGGGCGGTGTGTGAGTAATTCTTAGCATTACATTGTGGTGTTACTCATTAATAATGAGAGACGGTTCTCTTGTTTGTTGTCATTTCTCATGTTAGGTACATTTGAGGTGTTATAACGGGTCTCTATTCGATGCCGGGTTTATTCCCGGCATTTGGGTGGCTTAGGCGTCTGTTGTAATTTGAGATTATCATTAGGAGTGTTCTAGATAGGTAATATACCATGTGACGTCGTCTTAAGTTATGAATCTGGTTGGGTACAACATGTTCGGGTATATACGGTGTGTGGAGGCATGATTCTAATCTTGTAGATGAGTTCTGACGTGGAATTTGGGTTCTAAGGCGTATGGATTAGGTTGGATATAGTGTCATTCGAATGTGTTATGTATTAGATCGATGCGGGGTAGGGTGACGTGGGGTCACCCCCGGGTATGTGCATGGTAAGGTTATTCGGCATTTTGCTGGCTTTTAGAACAACTCTTGGCACGTTCGAGGACGAACGTTTGTTTAAGAGGGGGAGAATGTCACGACCCGGCCGTAGTTTCGAGAATTTAGCCTGTTTCCCCCATTTCTGGTTCATCTCTTTTTGGGTGGTGTTGGGTTGGTTGGCTCGGGTTCAGAGTGGTCGTGGTGAGAATTAAGGCACTTAGCCTCTTAAATGAGCTTAATAGTTGGAAAAGTCAACCGAGAGTTGACTTATAGGTAAACGACCTTGAAATGCGGATTTTATAGCTCGTATAGCTTTGTTAGGGTGATTTGGAACTTAGGAGTGTGTTCGGAATGAAGTTTCGATGTCCGGTGTAGAATTAGGCTTGAATTGGCAAAAGTTAGTTTTTGGCGATTTCTGGTCGGTAGGGGAAAATAGGCTATCGGGGTCGGAATGGAATTTCAGAAGTTGGAGCAGGTACGTAATGTCATTTTGGATATGTGTGCAATTTTCAGGTCAATCAAGTGTGTTTTGGATGGTTTCGGCATTTTTGGTGGAATTTAGAAATTTCAAAGTTCATAGGCTTGAATCCGAGGTGAATTTAGTGTTTTGATGTCGTTATGGGTGTTCCAAGGGTGCGAACCATTTATGACTTGTTGGTATTTTTGGTTGGGGTCCCGAGGGGCTCGGGGTGAGTTCGGATAGCCATCGAGGAGTTTTGAAGAGTGAAAAGGTTGCTGGTGTGAAGTCTTATGATGTTTCTGCACTTGCGGATAGGGGACCGCAGGTGCGAGCCCGCAGAAGCGGACAAGGCTCCGCATATGCGGAAATTGGCTGGATCAATGAAGGTCACAGATGCCGGCGTGGGGCTGCACCTGCGGAGTCATAGGTGCGGAGGATTGGTCGCAGGTATGGAAATGTCCCTTTAAGTGAATTCTCGCAGGTGCGGGTCCGCAAGTGCGAGAAAAGGACCGCATGTGCGGTCATCGCTGGGCAGAACCTATAAAAAGAACCGTTAGCGAATTTTGATCATTCTTTCACCATTCTTATTCGGGTTTGAAGCTTTTGAAGGGTTTTTGAAGAGGGAAATCGATAGTTATTCACTGAGGTAAGTATTTTGGACTTAAAACTCGTTTATATATGATTAAAGGTCTGATTAATGGAGAAAATTGGGGGAAAACAGTGCTAAAAATAGGTAATTATGGATTGTTATTTTGAGACCTTAAATTAGGAATTTGAAGGGTCATTTGGACTCTTATTTCAGTGTTCTTGATATGTATAGACCCGTGGGAGGATGAGGATTCTTGTGGTGTAAATTTCATCGAGTTTTGAGATGTGGGACCGGGGGTCGGGTTTGACCAATATCGGGACTTTTGACTATTTTTGATAAATTTCGATTAGGTTTCGTTCCTTGGCATATTATAATTATATACACCTGATTTTGGTAGATTTAAAGTACTCGAAGGCCGAATTTAGAGTGAAAGGCACTGCGGAATAGTATTTTAGTCGGTTTTGAGGTAAGTAACGTTTCCAAACTTGGTTCTGAGGGTTCGAAACCCCGAGCTAAGTGATTTATGACTATAATTGAGGTGACGCACATGTCAAGCGAAGGGCTTGCGGGCGTGCACCGTTTGTGTCCTGGCTCATCCCATGGCATCTCCTAGTAGCTATTACTGATCGATACCCGCACTTCTATTAATGTAGTAATTGTGAACCTGTTAGAAAGCATGTTAAGTATAAATGCTAGGCTTCACGCCGAAAATGCTGAGACCCGAGTGGTCGTATATTACTGTCTCATTTTGTGATTATTTAATTTCATATACTCAGTCTTGTTATAGCATATCACTTCATACCTCAGTCTCAGTATTGTTAATTATATGCATACTTATCATTGTTTCGGGCTTATGGATGCATATGTAATCAATGTGAGTGAGGTTGGAGAGTAATGACTGAGTGAGGCAGAGAGCCTGTTATTGAGACATTTATGAGATTGGACTGCACACCGTAATGATACTTAAATCATGCCTTCGTTGGCTTGATATAGCGCTTGGGCCACTAGGGCACCTCTGGAGTCTTTATACCCCACAGTGAGCGCATTGATGTTGAGGGATGGATTTTCCCTAGGCATGGGTCGTGTCCGAAGTGGATGTTATGTGAGGAATGGATCATCCCTGGACATGGATCTTGTCCGAGTGTTTTATTTCGGAGATGGACTTTCTCCGTGGGGCTGGATTGGCCTTTTTCCTCAGTACGGAGTGACTACGGTTCCCGATGATTATGTACCTTCCGAGATGGACCTTCCCTGGGCCTGAGAGTCATATATGGTACTGAGTGGACTGTTGTGTGAGGGTTGTGAGCAGTATGTGCATATCCACACTGGTTTCATACATATATTTTTATGATGGCATGTAGAGTATACTGGCATACTTGGCATATTTACTCATTCTGATAAACTGTTAGCATGTCTAATTTATGTATATTGTCTATTGTAAATTCTAAGGTTTAGTCCATCACTACCTCTCAGCCCATAGTTTGGGTTCGTTACTTCTGAGTTGGTGTACTCACGTTACCCCCTGCACCTTGTGTGCAGATCCAGGTACACCGGGACCTGGTAGTGGATACTCAGAAGTTGTCAGAGTTTCATTGGAGTTGTCGAGGAAGCAGCTGGCGATCGCGACCTCGTCTTCTCTTTATTATTCTACCTGTTCTATATTTTGAGACTATGTTGTCCACTTCTCCTTTTCCTTTCTTTATGTTATAATAGCTCGTGACTGATTGACACCGGATCCGGGGTTGGAGATTTTTAAATTTTGTTTCAAATATTGTTTTAAACTTCAGATTATTAGTATTATCAGTAAATTCGTTTAAAATTGTACTTTTACTGGAAATTGAATTTAGCTTAGATAAAATGGGCGGCTTTCCTGGTTCTATGACAGGCGCCATCACGACCCCGAAATGGGTTGTGACAGCCTCAAATTACCCTACGGGCCTCCAAATCCGAATCCAAACGCGCGCCTAAGTCCAAAATCACCATACGAAGCTACTGACCTGATCCAAAACTCATTCCAGAGTCGTTTACTCAAAAGTCAAATTCTGGTAAAATTCTCACTGCTTATGCTTCCAAAACTAGATTCCTTCTTCCTATTCGACTCTTATTCATCTGGAAACAGGAATCCAACCATGCACGCAAGTCGATACACATAATATGAAGCTACTCATGACCTCAAACTGCCGAACCGGACGTAATTGCTCAAAACGACCAGTCAGGTCGTTACATCCTCCTCCATTTAAACATATGTGCATCCTCGAACGTGCCCAGAGTCATTCCAAAGCCATCGAACCACTACATGAGCCCACCATACATACACCCGGTGGTGATTCCCCATCGCCCAAACCTATGTAGGACTGACAATGCAACTTAACTGAAGGTCTCACCTCGTCCTTATTCCATAACCTTAGGACAGAACCCAAACCTCAACATCTGAAATTCATCATAGGACCTGAATCCCATATCATCACACTGTATGAATCTGAACAACCTGAATCGAGCAAAAAATTCCAACTTAGAATACAATCACGTGTTGTTCACACAACTCAAATGCTCGAAGCAATTCCCTCTGACCACCATAGCTGCTCAAATAACATCCTGGATGCCGGCAATACACTTCACATTGAATATAATCTTGTTTCGGACCTCCAAATTGTTGCTCATGACAAAGAAACATGCGGAAACTCATAGTCGCCCGTGAAGTCAACAAGTCAAAAAGATCTCTCGCCCGTCAAGGGCCATTGCCATCTTATCAGAAACAACCTTATACTTTCAAACACTCCTCACCCTAATATGATAGTGCTAATATCAGGTCTAAGAACCTCATATCAGCCAATACAAGCAGCCTAACTAACAACTCATCACGGAACCACACGGATTCTTACACCACACAGCTCCTACACCAAACCAGCAATAACTCAATTACGCAGCACAAATAAAAGAAAATCAAGGTAAAAGGATTATCTAGCAAGTACAACATGTGTAACAACAAAAGTACAGTTTTCATTAATTTATCCCACAGAGGGAAAACAAGGCACCAACTAAACACAAGGAAAGGGTATCCCCCATAACATCCGCTGCGGCATGCAACCTGCCCTAAATACTTATCAAGCCAAATGCTTGGACTCACTGATAATATGAATATTAATATCAAGAACAGCAAAGTGCCCCAATATAACTATGATAAAATGAATAGAAATAAATAAATAAACATAGAATAAAGCAAGCACGACTAAGGTGGAATGAGCGAATCAACATCACGAGGGCCATCTCGCCCATATCGCCATGAGGCCTGAACACAATTACAACATGCGTGGAGAATAATCATACAACCTCACATCTTATCACAACGTTAGAGAGTAGAACATAACATAATCTAGGGGCACAAATAATATCCATTATGCCCTGAAACATAACCATGATGACAATCTCACATGAGCACCCAAACTTGACCTGATACAAAATACATATTCTCATTGAGATTTCAAAAATAGCCGCAACCCAGATCCTAATCATTTCCAAATAGGTAAATATCCTTCCAAAAGTCCACATCAACCTATCGATAATGCATGCTATTAATTATCTCATCATCAACATTTCTTCACAATCCGCAAACAGGAAATAGTCCGCATATGAGGGCATCCAGCCCCCAGACCTCAGGAATACCAAAATTTCCATATCCGATCTCAACTACGCAAATCAAATGGCTGATACATCACTCATACCCCATCATTCTGCTGAAGCACCCATATAGAATTTATGGTCGTGTAAAAAAATCTGAACCTCAAAACCCAGAAATCATCGCGCTGCTAGTCATGCACCCATAACCCAAAACTAAAGGTCCTTCCTAAAATGCACGCTCTTCACATATGCTATCCAATAATGCCAACATCCTATTAAATTTTGATATCCATCCAGGAGAAATCCATAATGTACAATATTTTCCTTGTGCCCATAGCAGACAGCCAACTCAAGCCGTCGCCAAACCATCGAGAACCCTTCGAGATCCACCCGCATGCATCTAAGCCATCAGGACTGCACCTCCCAAAATCAATCGAGTCACACAAATCGTCCAACCCAACAGTGCTGCCACAAATGCCAGTAGAGAATTCCCATTCAAAAGGACCAATTACTTCATTGCTATGCTAACCCAACATCGCAAAGCTGGCCTATTTCTTCGGATAGTCGATATGCAATAAGCCCAACCAAAGCCCTAAATACAGATGATCCAAACATTAACCACATATCCTAGAAGCTCATAAGACACCGCATTTCCTCTGAAGCACCATGTCCTACCGCAACCATGATGCCCACGCTGAATAGACCCTCTGTGAATCTGAAGTTGTTTCTCCGACTCCCCTTGATACTGAAATGTAGATTCATCAATGATGCAGAAACACCATAAGCCCCACTATCATTCTATGCAAGATCTCAAACCTTAGTCATATACAAATTTCAGAAACCTTCCAATACCACATATGTCCATACCGCATGCCAAAACTGAGGTAAATCTGATTCTGTAATCTAAATGTCACTACTGAAATGTTGATTCATCAATGACGCTGAAACACCGTAAGCCCCACTATCATTCTATGCAAGATCTCATACCTTAGTCATATACGAATTTCAGGAAACCTTCCAATAACACATATGTCTATACCTCAGGCCAAAATTGAGGTAAATTTGACTATGCAATCTGAATGCCACTAGTGGACTCCTACACTTGGAGAAAATCCATAGAAAACACAATCTGATGATCCGCAAAACTAACATTCACAACTCTTACAACACCAATCACAAGGTACTCCAATACCACCAACTATCCTCAATTAATGTCCACCTCGTGACCTTGCCATAATCTTGATGATTAGTCAATAAATTAAACCTTCTCAAGCTCGTACTCATCAACACGATGCCGGAACCCGCTGCGCCTCCATATGAACAACTGAATAATCTCTCATTACCTCTGTATCTTCCGTCTGGAAAACACGTTGGGACAATGTATGAACATACCTGACTCCCTCGTAGCCCATCTGTAGCATCACCGCAATATCATACACGAGTGAATGTAAAGGAACATAAGTTATATGCTTCGAGCTGAATCAATATCGCACGATAAGGAATGAAAGAAGGGAGATTATCCTAATAGTTATGTAGCCTCTCGAAGATAAGTACAAACGTCTCTGTACCGATCCGCAAGACTCTACTAAACCTGTTTATGACTCATAGCACATATGAACCTAGAGCTCTGATACCAACTTGTCACGATAAAAAATCCCTCCGCAGAAGTCGTGATGGCACCTAGTATATAAACTAGGTAAGCCCAACATTAACAGAAATAACATTGATATTCACTAACTTCAACTTAGATAACTTTGAACAATTACAATTCCCAAAATCGGTAGTACAAGTCATAAGCCTTTCTAGGAGTAGTTATTCAAAATGAATACATCACTGTTCCAGAACAAAAGGAAACAATGAATATTATTACAACAGAAGGAGACTCTGCGGCCTACGAACGCAACAGTAGGTTTACCTGGAGTCTCCACAGCAACGATTCACACAGCCACTATCGATCAAATACCTAGATCTGCACAAAAATGCAGAAGTGTAGTATGAGTACACCACAGTAGTGCCCAGTAAGTATCAAGTCTAACCTCGGTGGAGTAGTGACGAGGAGCAGTCAAGACACCTACTGGTCAAATAAGTGAACAGGATATGATAATAAACTATCAAGATAAAGATAATAAAGTAAAGTTAATAGCAGGGAGAGATCAAACTACAAACAGTAGAGACAATAAAAGGAAACACGGATGGTAACGAAAGATAACTAAGTAAATTAACACTAACATAGCGGGGACACAAACAAGTAAAAATGTGCTCAAATAAAGAAGGTTATTTTAACACAATCAATCACATTATTTCTAATACACAATCCCGACCATCTCAATCCTCGGTGCCTCATATCATAAATCTCAATTTCCAAACCTTTACCACACATGGCACCTTGTGCCCACATATTTCCATCTCACTTTGCACAACAAAATCCACGTGCTACCCAGTACATAATGTCCGTAACCAATGCAATTAAGATGTTCAAGGAGTCTCATTTATATAACATAAAATAAATTACAGTTTCTAAACCAATTAGGAAATCAGCGAGAAAAGATAATGTTATTTTTAGAAATCATTTGAATGAAGAAAATACCCTTTTCAAATAAAATACAACATCGAATAAATTACTGCCTTTAATATAGGATTTATTAAATTAAAACTTAATAGAAATTCCTTTTCTTAGTAAGATTCAATCTCAAACGGGTTAAGGAAATTTAATTGAGAAACTAATCGAAATAAAATATAACAATTATTGGAATTTGAAATATTGAAATGTGTGTGTATGTATGTATGTATACACACACGCACACACACACACACACACACACACACACACACACA
>ML366948.1:0-35791 GCA_005239505.1 Nicotiana paniculata | reverse complement strand
AATACAACATCGAATAAATTATTGCCTTTAATATAGGATTTATTAAATTAAAACTTAATAGAAATTCCTTTTCTTAGTAAGATTCAATCTCAAACGGGATAAGGAATCGAAATAAAATATAACAATTATTGGAATTTGAAATATTGAAATGTGTGTGTATGTATGTATGTATGTATGTATGTATGTGTATATATATATATATATATATATACATACGTACATACAAGGCGAGTTCAAATTTAAAAATATACAAAGTAGCATAATATTAATTCCTTTAGTTTAAATCGCTATATTACTAAAAACAAAACAGAACAGGAGGAAATGGTTCAACGTATCAGATTTACTTTGAACATTAATTCACCATAGTAATAGTTTCAGGAAAATAATTCAAGGAACAACGGAAAGTCGATAAATCAATGTCAATACCGGATCCTCAAAATTTAGTGGGACCCGAAATACAAATTATCAAAGTCTTGAACAAATGAACTAAAGCCAATACCGTAAAACAGAGGATACCAAAATAAAAGATATGTATATTTACCCTTATTACTCCTTATCAGTCCACCCTTATTTCTCCTGTTGCGGCGTTCAACCCGATCCCAACTGACAATATGTCATAATAATAAATATAATTTGTTGCGGCGCGCAATCCGATACCACTAATCCATCCTTATTGCTCCTCAATGTATCACTCTTATTTCTGATGTTGCAGCGTGCAACCCGATCCTACTGGACAATACCAATATCATAATAATAAATATAATATGTTGCGGCGCGCAACCCGATCCCATCAATCCACCCTTATTGCTCATGTTGCGGCGTGCAACCCGATCCCACTAGACAATATCAATTCTCCCTTATTCCTCCTCAATATATCACACTTACTCCTCCTGTTGCGGCGTACAACCCAATCCCACCAAACAATAGTTTAAATCAACAACAACAACAAATCAACAACTCAATCACAAGAATTTCTACTACCAAGACTCTGAGTACACGGCAACAAGAGAATCATATAAAAATTAAAGGTAAAACAACCTTTACAAGGACAACGAGACATGTAAGGCACGTGATAACTTCACCGGCAACCACAAAAATTGTACATGTAGCATATTTGGACAAAGTCATAGAGGAACTCACAATTAAGAAGTATCAAAACAATAAGGAAGGGAATCACTTCAATTAAGGCAGATAAGGGCCAAACAACACGAAAGAGTTAGAGAAAAGCTAAAAACATCGTATAGAGCATGTAGAGGTAAAAATAGCTACACCAAATTATATCAGAGAACTTCCCACTTAATGAACACAAGGACCTAAGAACCCTAAAGGAAAATTTTCCACAAATAAGACCTAGCAGGCACTCGTCACCTCGCATGCACGGGCCACAATTAACATAGAGGACTCAAATCCTAAAGGGGAGTCCCCCACACAAGGTTAGGCAAGATACTTACCTCAATCCGGCCAATTCAATACTCAATTTAGCTTTTCCTTTACCAATTCATCAATGATCGTCTCAATCTAGGCAAAAATGACTTAAATACATCAAAAAATGCAAGAGAAAATAATTTCATTTAAGAAAGCTATGAATCTTATACAATTTGCAAAAAGTCAACAAAAGTCAACTCCCCGAGGCCGCATCTCGGAACCCGACAAAATTTACAAAAAAACGAATACCCATTCTGATACGAGTTCACCCATACAAAAATTATCTAATTTCGATTCCATTTGGTCCTGCAAATCATCATTTTACATTTTTGAAAGACTTTACAATTTTCCCCAAATTTTCCTTTAGATTCTCATAAATTTGATATTAAATCTAATATATAATCACAAAATATAGTTGGAAATTGATTAGAGACACTTACCCAATGATTTGGTATGAAAATCTTCTCTCAAAATTGCCCACTCTCGGACCTAGGGTTCAAAATATGGAAAAATGAAGCTAAGATTCGGATTGCCCAAATTTTAGTAGGCTGCAGATATTGCATTTGCGACACTGGGTTCGCAAATGCAAACTCGCAAAAGCGAAGAATACTTTCGCAAATGTGAAGCCTGAACTACACTGTCTCCATCACAATTGCGATAAAAAATTTTGCAAATGCGAAGGGCCTTCGCAAAAGCGGCCCAAAACTTTGCAATTGCGAACTTCCCTTGCCCAGATCGTTTTTCACATTTGCGAAGCCTGCCAGTCCCAGCCTTTTTTGCAAATACGATCCAATGTCCGCAAAAGCGGTGGTCGCAGATGCGACCCGTAACTCGCAAATGCGAGATCAGACAGTAGCAAAAGAGAAATTTCTTCCAAACACTCCAAAACGCGTTCGAAACTCATTCGAGCCCTCGGGGCTCCAAATAAAACACCCACACAAGTCTGAACACATAACACAAACTCGCTCGCGCGGTTAGAACATCAAAATAACCTCTAGAACTACGAATTGGATGCCAAAACACATGAAAATCACTATGAACTTCAAGAATTGCAACCAAGCGTCCGAACCATATCAAATCAACCCCAAACAACACCAAATTTTGCAGGCAAGTCCAAAATGACATAACGGAGTTGTTCCAACTTTAGGAATTGCATTCCAACTTCGATAACACCAAATTTCAACTCTCGGTCAAACCTCTCCATTTTCCAAACTTCAATTTTGCCAACTTTCACCGAAATGCCTCAAATTACCCTACGGGCCTCCAAATCCAAATCCAAATGCGCGCCTAAGTCCAAAATCACCATACGAAGCTAGTAACATCATCCAAAACTCATTCCGATGTCGTTTACTCAAAAGTTGAATTCCGGTCAAATTCTCTCTACTTACGCTTCCAAAACTAGATTCCTTCTTCCAATTCGACTCTGATTCATCCGAAAACGGAATCCAACCATGCACACAAGTCGATACACATATATGAAGCTGCTCGTGACCTCAAACTGTCGAATCAGATGTAATTTCTCAAAACGAACAGCCGGGTCATTACACAAACCTAGCACTAGCAGGCATGGGTCTACAGAACATGATGATAAAATAGACAGTTATAGTAAGGATTGGGGTTCACAAATGGAAGAGTAGCATGATTTTCTGAAGGGTTCAGAATTCCTATAGACATGATCATTTTAAGAAAGTGAGCAAGTAGCAAGTTATGCATGAATGGCTTAGTATAGAGAAGTACAATCGAACAACTTTTGGGCATGAATTAGTATCTCAAGAGATTTAACACAATAATTTAGAACAGTGCATGAATATGGGAAAGCAACACATACAGTAAACTCATGTATGCATAAACATAGTAGACTAAGCAGGTTCAAGATGGTCAGAGTTATGTGTAGTGGCAGATATCCAAGTGCAGGATTGAGGCAAGTTTAGATGCTAAAGAATAAAAGACTATAGGATCACATCCGTACAATGCCCAGTAATCCTTCCTCAACTAGAGGGGTTACACGTGACATTAGGGCATAGGTCATCATATCCTTTTACTACCCGATTACCCTCCCCTTAGCGGTTGTATAAGCGGTTTTAATTAAACGAACTCTAAGCGTGCATTACCCGTCACTTCCTTGTGGTCCCGGAGGTGTTTAGGACCTCTATTTTTAGGCAGTTCTAGACTCTCCTAAAGTATTTAAAAAGGAAAATCTAAGCGGCAACAAAGAACAAACAGAATTGTCAAGTAAGACAACAACTAAGGGCCCATTTTACCTCCACAAATAGAACATGATATCTAAGTGAGCATGACAAACAGAGAATGTGTTGCATCATGATAAGGCGAAGCGGTAAAGACCTAATCAGTTTGCCTGTCGATTTTAGAACCTGTTGAATCTGGGCAGTCACAAATAAACAAAACATAGTTTTACAAATTTGTAAGGCCTTAATTACCTATAAGCTTGCCTAGGCGTGATTCAGGGATACCCTATAACATGTTGTCTAAAATGCAAACAGAATTCTGGAAAGTGGCTAAAGGAAAACAAACAGTTTGAGTTTTAATACATCCTATAAACATGCGTGTCTAGGTGCTGAAATTGCTTTTAAACATTCGTATAGACAGTAAGGTTATTGACTTAGGCGATGTAAACATGATACAAACATAGTCCTAAAGCAGGATTTCTAATACACAACAAGGATGGACATTTTTATTAAGCAGAATTGCAATGGCAACTTAATAACAGGATTTCTAGGTAATCATGATTATGCAGAAGAGGAATTCCGTAACAAATAAATTAATGAGCCTATAACATTTCCTAGTATGCCAGGTGATCTAAAAGCATGGTAAACATGATATAAACCTCAGCATGATTGCTAATGCGAATAACATAATATGTGTAACGACCCGACCGGTCGTTTTGCATATTCGGACCCTGTTCCCCTAAATAAGACTTCTCATAGAGGCTTTTATATATTCATCACTCGCGAGGATGGGTGGTTCGGGATTCGGAAGTGTATAGAGTAATATAGAAACACTTGGTTCCTTAAGATTGGCTTTTAAGGCCAAGTTTGACTTCAGTTAACATTCTGAGTAAACGACCTCGGAATCAAGTTTTGTCGATTCCAATAGCTTCGTATGATGATTTAGGACTTGTGCATATGTCCGAAATGGGTTTCGGATGACCCGGGAGTGTTTCGACGCCAAATAGCAAAAATAGAGTTTCCTTAAGTTCATAATGTGGTTTGGAACATATTTTTGTGTTATCGAGGTCCAAACGGAATTCCGAGACCGGTAATAGTTCCTTTATGTCATCTACGACTTTCTTGTAAAATTTGGTGTCATATCGAGTAATATAGGTCAGTTCGGCGCATTGAAATCGAATTCAAGAACTTGAAAATTCTTAAGTTTGATTCTAGGGGTTTTGAGGAGTGATTTTGAGTTTTAGCGTGGTTTTGGGTGTTCCGAAGGCTCGATCGAGTTCGTAATATGATTTAGGACTTGTTAGTATAATTGCACGGGGGGCTCGGGTAGGCCCAGGTGCCTCCCGAACACCAAACGGGGCCAAAAACCAGCAGCTTCAGCTGCTGGTGCACCAGGTCTGGTGTGACCGCTGGTGCGGTTGCCCAGATCGCAGGTGCGAACCATAAGGGAGAAGGCCCAGGTCACAGGTGCGGGCCTTTCTCCGCAGGTGCGGAAACCCCTCCGCATGTGCGATCCCCAGTCCCTTTGCCAAATTTTGCAGGTGCGAGCCTTGGCTCGCAGATGCAAGACCGCAGGTGCGGTCCTCGAGCCGCATGTCCGAGGTCATTGAAGGCAGTGAGCCCATTTAATTCAGGATTTAACCATTTTTCACCATTTCTTCCACACCATAGGCGATTTTCAGAGCTTTCAAGAGAGTATTCGGCCTAGCTTCGATTTTCAGAGCTTTCAAGAGGTAAGTAATTTCCATTTAAATGTGGGTTTATTGCATGAATATTAGGTAGATTAACACCCAATTAGTGTAAATCAAAGGGGTTAGAGTGGAAACCTAGGGTTGATGAACTTTAGAGAAATTCACCATTTTTCCTCCATGAAATCCTACTTAAACTATATATTAATGATCCTTAGACTATGGGTGAGTGTTTTTTTCGAAAATTTCCTGAATCGGAGCATGTGGGCCCGGGGGTGTGTTTTGGAATTTCTTCAAGAATGATGAATTAGCTAAGCTAGTAAGAGAATTTCATACTTTTGAGTGTATATTAACGTATTTATATAATATTTGACTAGTTTCGAGTCCTTGGGTGTAGAGGTTGGAGTTTCAGGCGTGTTCTTGGTCTGAGAAGTAGGTTTCGCACGAGGTGAGTCTCCTTTCTAAACTTGTAAGAGGGAACTGTCCCCATATGTAATTATAAACGATTGAATTTTCCTTATTTGCGGGGAATACGCACGCACGAGGTGACGAGAGTCCGTGCGTAGCTACTACTATGTTATGCCGGGTAGTCTTTAGGACTCACAAGCATGCTTATATGCCTTACTTGTATCCCTGCATGTATTCCTAACCGATTATTATCCTTGAACTAGCATGAGAAAATTGAAGGTTACATTAAATCTTGTTGTTGCCATGATTCTTGTTTTCCAAGTGTGAACTCTATATTTCCTGATAATTATGTGTATGTATACGAACACTCGTGTCGCATGTATGATTCGTGAGCGGGGTAGCCTTATATTATGTCAACTGCGTCGCACGATCGATTCGCGAGCGGGGTAATAGATGCATCTATGGTTTGAGCCGTTCGACCCTTCGGCAGTGCACATTTAATTTTTGTGTCGTTTCGGCCGTACGCCTCGGCATACTATATGCTATGTATTTGACTGAGAGTCTTATTATTATTGTCAAATGAATTGTTCTATGTGTAAGGGGACTTTGGACTTTTATTAACGTTGTTATTTGGCACTTGCGGTAGGTGGTAGTTCATATACTTGATATTCCATATCTACTTGATTTCCATAATTGCTAATCCTGATTAAACTTGTCCAATTATATTATTGCTAATGACCCTAGTGAGTAATACGTCTACATCTCGTCACTACTTCTTCGAGTTTAGACGGGATACTCACTGGGTACATATTTGTTTATATGTACTCATGTTACGCTTCTGTATTTAATTGTACAGGTTCTGAGGCTGGTGCATCTGGTTATCATACCGGAGCGCGATCGTGAGGGTACTTTCTTGATTTGACTACACGGTGAGCTGCTCTTCCCGGCGTTCCTCAGCAGCACTGTGGAGTTTCTATTATTTTTGGATATTTATTTCTACCCCCTTTGAGACAGTTGTATACTTGTTTTGTCTACTTTGTATATTCCACTAGTCGCATGTGGACTTGTGACACTAGGTCTTGGAACACGTAGTTGGTTTTCTAATATTTTTGCTATACTACATATGATGGTAACGATATTTTGAGTTCATTTAATCAAGTTGCATTCACTTGACCGTTTTCTTTAAATGATTCCTAAATAAAAAATTTGACAAGTACTTAAATATTTAAATAAGTAAAGTAATCTCTCTAGTAAACTGATGTTGGCTTTCCCGACTCCAGTGTTGGGCGCCATCACGACCTGAGTTGGAATTTGGGTCGTGATAATATGAGCCTAAAGCATGATTTCTAATGCAAGTGAACACAACATAGAACTAAAGGCAAAATTTCTAATGCAAGCAAACACAATATAATCTAAAGCATGATTTCTACCCGGTCTCCCTACAAAAATCCATATATGAATCCCTCCCCTTTACTAATTTCCCAAATATCTGTTTACAAAGGAAATTATGAATTACATAATAAATATAAGATATGTTATAGGGAGCCTGAGATAGGCCCAAAGTGAACCTGGAAATACCAGGCCCTCAAAACAGTCCAGGACGCCAAAGTCTCATAGCCAATAGGGTGTCCTGGTGTGTCAAAGTTCCCTAAGGACCTCAGGGATCCCGGGCAATGCTCACACCAAGATCCTTTGAATAGGGAAGTGATTATGTGCAGTGTGGAAAAGGCCAGCCCTAGTGTGCCAGAGTTCGGAGGAATCTCATGGATTCCTAAGTAGTATACACACTGGAGGGGCAGAACTTAAGTAATCTAAGAGCAGGAATGAGAGTGCTTGACATAGTTGGAATAACTTTTGGACAACAGTAGAGGAGTAAAACATTTAGGAGTAAAAAATACTTTAAGAATGGAAACATTTTGGTAAAAACATATTAAGAGTAAGAAAAAGACATATTGAAAAACCTTTTGAAGGAAAAGGAGGTTCAGCAAAAAACAACATGGTCACAAAAGCATCACATTGCCCAGATTCAACTTCAGTTTGTCAACTAGTTCTAGGTGTACAAACAGTTACAAAAAAAAAAGGAGCAGGGGTCGGGGTCGGGGACACAGGAATCAGAAACACACAAGAACAGGATAAGAGTAAGAGCATACCAAGTAACAGATACATGGAATAGGCAAGGGTTTCTGCAACAACCAAATTCACAATAACATACTGACCTAGAGTGTAGGCATGAACAACATAGGTCTAACAGCCAGGCTTAATGCTAAAGTAGTCATGTTAACTAACAGCAATAGACTGTAAAATACAGAAACTAAGTGTAGGAATGGTCATGCTGAAGACAGGAGTCTAACTACACAGAATTAGTCGTGCCAATTGAAGTCAATTAGATTGGATTCTAAGACACAAAACTAAGCATGTTGGTTGAAGGAAGTAAATAGGAAATATGGGAGTACTTAAATTAAAGTAAACATGTTGATTAAAGCAATAAACAAGAAAGGGTGAACTTAAACATACCGATCAAACAGTAAACAAGAAAGAATATAACATTAGGTACATAAACAGTTAGTCTAATGCAGAAAAGACATGGATATTTAACATGAATAGAGCCCCAGAGAATCATATAGATTTAAACTTCATAGTAGAATGAATGGCATTAGAAGAAGGAATATACCAGTTAAGGAAGCAAAGACAGAAGATGAAGTAGGCAGGATTTGACAGTCTAACCTTGGCTTTCAGCCGGCTAAGCAAGAAATGAATACAAGTAGCAGAAAGAGAGATGAGAGAAAGTTTTTGTGTGTGTGTTTGAACTATTGTCTGTGTGTTGAGAGGAAAAATAAGAGTGTATATATAGCAATTTAAGAGTAGAACAAATAAGGTAAAGGAATAAGCATTCAGTCAATTAAGGAAATCATGAGTCACAGAATCCAATCACATAAGGGTTCGGAATAGACCTCCCTTAATTAGGGGTAATTGATCAAACGGTTATAACAGGGAGTTTAATTAAGGGAAGAATCCCAATCATACCAAATAAAGGATCAGTATAATCACAAAATTATACGGGCAATCAGTTAAGGCATAGACGGTCAATTAAATTCATAAACAAGGAAACAAACAAGATTTATGCATACGAATCTCTAACGGAGTAAAGCAATCAGCAAAACTTTCAAATAACACTGATTTCCGGAAATAATTACTCAACTTCCATAAATAGAAATTAGACTAAGTAAAACCTCACAGAAACGTAGAACTTAGCCGGAAAGAGCAGGTTTGAACCCTAACAGAGGTTAATTAGGGCAAAACCACAAAAATAATGGATTTAACAAGGAACAATCTTTAAGTCCAAAAAGTAGAGCAAAGTAATACGACTGGTAACACAGAAAGTACCCAAAATCGAAGCAAAGGTTGGAAAAATCAGTGTATCACATAAAATCAACTAAGGTTTAAGTATTTTTGCACAAATCAGTCACGAAGACGGAAGAACAATTAATCAAACACTTAGGAGTCAGAAAAAACCTTTAAAAACAATTTGGGATGAACCCTACTTTAGGGAAGACTCGGAATAATTAGTTAAACCATAAATTTTTAAAGGAAAACATGTAATAGTGCTCGATTCATCTCAGATCTATACAGATCTGAGAAGGATTGATAGTATCAGACTAGGGTTTTCAAAAAAGTAGTAGAGATGAGAGAATAGGTCAAGAGACCATAGATTCGTTACAAAACAAGAGGAAATTCTTACTCACAGTCGAAAAATGGCCTGAGACAGGCTAAGAAGCAAAGTTTCAAACCAGAACCGGTTGGGTTCCTTGAGATCTTCTCAAGGATCTAAGAAGTCAAAGAGCCATGGTGTATAGAAGGCCAGGACTAGCCAGAGAGGGTATAGGAGAACTATAGAGATGAGATATACGCCGGTGACGACGTTTAGAACAAGGGTTAGGTCGAGAGAGTTGAGAGAATAGGGAGGTGATGAGGGCGGGTGAGGAAGAGAATGAGAGGGTTTAGGGGGTTAGGTCTAGGTTTAATTATGAAAGGGGGAATATAGACCGTTGATCTGGATGATCAACAGTCATGATTGAATGGGGGTATTGGGTCGGGCAGGTGTGTATTTGGGCTTAAGGGTTTGGGCTAATTTTAAAAGGGGTTTTGGGCTGGTTTGAAGGGTTAAGTCTGAAAACAAAAGGGGCCATTTATTAAATACCCAAGTATTTGAGAAAAAATAATTAACAAATTATAAAAAATAATTTTTATGCATAGAAATGTTTTAAAATAACTATTCAATATTCCAAAAATACAATGAGCCATTTTCTGGTAAATAACACAATAATGTATGCATGGGTTGTAATTGCAAAGCTATTGCAATTGTAACCAAAAAGGTATAAATCTAGCCATTTGTGAAATAATTTGAACTTAATATGACTATAAATAGCATAATTAAATCATGAAATACTGCAAAGTCGTTTGTGATGTAATTTTATAATTATTTATATAAATAAAATACTCGGATAAATTAATTTTAAAATGTAGAAATTACGGAAAAATATCAATTGATGCTAATGCATAGTTTTGAAGGTATATATGCGTTTAAAAAATATTATAGGGAAAAATTTGGTATCAACATATTCAAGTGATTTAAATGCAAGAAAATTAATTTTAAAGCTCTAAAAATTATGGAAAACTATAGAAAATGCTCATATGACTCTTGTAGACTAAATAATGATGCAAAATGATATTTTGAAAGTGTATATATTATTTGAAAAACTATGAGGGCAAAATTGGGTATCAACAGGTACCTCTTTACCCAGGAATGATGAAAGAGTTGTCGGGTAAAGAAAATAATGACCAATTTTGTCCGAAGTGAGTGAGGAAAGATATATTTTGAAACAATTGGGGTGGAACCTTGGTTCCTAAGTTGCCTACATATCCCTGGCATTACGGGAATCAGTCTGTGTGTAGTTTTGGATCCAATGGCGAACGAAACCGTTGGAGTTGTTACAAAGTGGTCGTATGTTTCAAAAGGGTTCTTTTGGGTAGGATAGTGTCGTAGGTAAAAGATAACTTTAGGTGCAATCATGAATGCGGATTTGGTCATTACGGGTGTATCACAAGGCAAGCATTTGATCGGTTATAGAGTAAAAGATAGTCAATTACGGGTCGTCGATTATATTTGAGATAGTCAAATGATATGAACGTTGTGAATGGTATCCGGAGTGAAGATTGCTCCTATTTGCAGAACGGTTACCTCCCAAATTACATGCAAAACTAAAAACACGGCGCATACATATATATATGGGTTGTTGCAAAAATTTAAACATGGTGAAAATTACCTTTGGACCATGAAGGTCGTCTTCAGACGATGAGGATGATTCCCTTAGACCATGACATCCTGGGCCATGAAGCGTGTGATAAGGGATTTGCAGGTCATGAAATGGTGTCCTTGGGCCATGAGGATGGTTCTCTGGACTATGACGCATTTGAATAATGATGTGCAGTATCGAGAGATACTCAGGCCATGGAATGGTGTCTTCAGGCTATGATGATGCCTTTGGACTATGACGCCTTCGGACAATGTGGCAGTGTTTCAACCTATGAAATTCAAAGATATGGCGATGTCGATTGTTGGATAGAGGAAACAGGTGATGCTTAGTCATATGCGAGGACGAGACAAGTCAAGGCTTAGTTTTGTATGAGATGAGAGTAGTGCTTAGCCCTATACGAAGAAAGGAGATAGTTCTTAACCTTACCAGTGTAGCAGAGAGAGTGTTTAGTCTCATGAAAAGAGAAGCAAGGTGAGTGCAGTGCCTAGTCCTATGCAAGGAATGGAGATAGAGTGTAGTCTCATGCAAGAAAAGCAATGAATAACTACAAGAGAGTAAAGTATTTCTTAGCTTGATGTATTTGCATTTGGAAACTTTGTCGTTATGAAGATAGTGATTTTGTTGTGTGTATGTATTTGCAAATATTCATGTTGTGTTCATTGTACCTGCATCAAAAGAACAATCGTGAGTTTTGCGGGGAGGGGCGGGAGTTGGAAGTTGGTTCGTGCTCTTGATTCCTTGCTTCGCCTTTACTCCTATCTTGAGGTCCTGCTTGAGTCACCCTAGATAACATATGTCTGCCATAGAAACAAAGTTTTCGAAAGACATGCATGCATTTGACAAATTCTTTGTAGAAACGTAGTTGTTTGAATATGTAATAATGCACGAGAGCAAATAATTTAGATGAACTGGTGAATGTGACGCATTTAGGGACATTGCAACCTCCTTGCTTTAGAATTTTGAGGGTCCTCAAAATTCTACCTCAGTTTAAATGCATACTTCTGGCAACACATTCCTTGGTTGTTCCAAACGTGATGAAATCGGACAAACTCGAGATCTTGCCCCAGTTTCTGATCATGGGGGAAATGAAGATTTTATTAGGATGTGAACAAACCCACATGGCTGCCTACCGTATCCCCTCTTAAATGGGAATCAGGTTAAGCATAATTCAGTTACATCAAATAGAAAAATGCAAACAATCTTAAACATAGTATCTCTTGACTGCGTCTGAATTGATAGGTTTCGGCCAAATTTCTTTGTCCATTTTTGCAAGTATAAGTGTTCCATAATAAGGATTGGGGTTCACAAATGGCAGAGTAGCATGCTTGTCTGAAGGGTTCAGAATTCCTATATACATGATTATTTTAAGAAAGTGAGCAAGTAGCAAGTTATGAATGAATGACTTAGTATAGAGAAGTACAATCGAACAAATTTTGGTCATGAATTAGTATCTCAAGACCTTTAACACAATAATTCAAAACAGTGCATCAATATGGGGAAGCAACATATACCGTAAACTTATGTATGCATAAACATAGTAGACTAAGCAGGTTCAAGGTGGTCAGAGTTACGCGTAGTGGCAGATATCCAATTGCAAGATTGAGGAAAGTTTAGATGCTAAAGAATACAAGACTATAGGCTGACTTCAAGATAGATAGGATTGCAAACAAAGGTAACATATATTGTGATCACATAGGTTCAGAAAATTCGAACAAAAGGGAATTGGGGAGGGGTTTATATAGCATCAAAATTAAGTACCCAACCAGGAAAGACAATAAATTAAAAATAAATAAGGAAAATGTAGCATGAAAAATCAATTAGAATCAGTTTTAGGGGAAAATCCAGGAAAACCTAGTTTAGACGAAGAACAAAAATGGCAAAAACTCCACTGAATCAAAGCCATGAGGCCTGGTAGTAGGTGTATATAGAGGAATATCGTCTAAATCTTGAAGGTCTGGAGATGGTTGATTGATTTAGGACTGTATACTTGCCAAATATAGGCAAGTATTATATGATACCAATACCATCTAAATAACAGAGAGATTGAACATATATGGAAGTAAAATCATAGGGAGATTCCATATAAGAACTGGAATTGGGGAAGATTTGAGGAGGAGGCTATCAGGGTTTCATAGGAGAAGAAGAGAGTAGAGAGGATTTTAGAGTGGTGTTCTCAGGGAAATGGGTATTAGGGTTTTGGGTTGGGTAGTTTAAAGATGGGTGATGGCGTGTGGGCTATTAATCTCTGAGATCAATGGCTGAGAAAGAAGGAAAGAGTGGGGCAAGTCGTTTAAAATGGGTACCGACCGGGTTAATTAAAGGGGTTATTTGGTTTGGGCTGTTGATGCTACACTAAAGGAATTGGGCCAGGGTTTTGGTCCGAAAATTAGCCCTATATTGGGCCAAAAATTAAATACACGAAAATTGTTTTTAAAAATAATATTTATAAAAATAATTAATAGGTAATAAAATATTACTTGTGAAATAAAATGATTGAAAAATAATAATTTACATTATAAAAATACTATTTTAGCCTGAATAATGTAATAAATGTAATTATGCATAGCGTATAGGCTATTATTGCAAAATTATGTAAATAGCCTAAAAATATAAATATAATAATAAAAATGAATTAAAAATATTATGAAACATATATGTGGATGAAAATAATAATTTTGGATGATTAAGTCATCATAAAATAATTTAAGGGATAATTAATAAATATTCAAGTGATTTAAATGCAAGAAAATTAATTTTAAAGCTCTAAAAATTATGAAAAATTATACAAAAGGCTAATAACTCTTGTAGACTAAATAATGATGAAAAATAAAATTTTGAAAGCATATATATTACTTGAAAAATATGAGGGCAAAACTGGGTATCAACACTCGAGACCCCGGGACCAAACAGAATTGAGATTAGACGAGATCGAGGGAAATTTGCTGAGCCAAATAACAGAATGATGAAACATTCTTGGTCGGTTGTAGATCACGAAAGATATCTCGGCATGTATCAAGGATAGGCCGATTAATTAGCAAATCATCATATTTTTTACCTTGTATAGAATGGTAGCAAGAGTAGGACTTTCCTACTATATAAAGAGGGCGTGATCATTTGTAACCATCATCACAATACGCAACACAAAGCAATATACTGTCATTTCTAGCTTTTATCATCTTGTTATTTTCTGTTAATAAATCAGTTGAGGCATCTCTTGGTTCAAGAGTGATCGAACTCGAGGGCCAAGGTTGTTCGATTTGTGTGGTTTGCATTTATTTTTTTAGCGTCGATTCCAATATTAGTCTGCTTTCTTAATTTGTATCAAGTTATATCACGCATCCTTAAAACCGCGTATAAATTAAATTGTTATCCGATTTTTAGAGTAAACAGTTTGGCGCCTACCGTGGGGATAAGGATAATAGTGATTATTTGGTACAAACTTTCATAACACATATTATTTTACACTTGTTCTTTAGAGTACCTTTGATTCCATGATCAAAATTTCTAACTCTCAGTCAGCACCCCTATATGTGGACAATAATTTCGGTCATCACGACGAAAGTGATAACATAGCACTAGGGAACGACGTACCTATGGTTGGGCTCGATGGAGTTTCGGTTGTAGATCCAATTGACGTCATCTCACATGTAGCCATCAATGCAAATTTGGACGTCGATCCCGAGAGAAGAGTCCGTAGGGATGTTCGATCAGCTTCTCAAAGAACACATGCCGGTGAATAGGGCGGGATCAGCCTACAGGTGATCTTCAAAATATTGCAGGCTCAACAGGCAGTGGTAGCCCAGCTCCAAAACTAGAATCGCCCACCGAGCAGGATCGAACCCCAGTCATCCCAGGAAGTTGTCCACAGGTTCGAATCGGTTTTGAGGAAATAAAACGAGAAAGAATCGGGGGCCGATCCTGCAATCATGAAGATGCTCGAAGAACTGAAAAAACGAGTTGAGTTGGGGGAAAAGAAGATCGAGGCAAACGACGAGAAGGTGGAAACTTACAACTCCATGGTCGATCAGATCCTGGGGGCACCGCCAGTATTGAAGGGTCTGGATTCCAAAATCCCCCCTCCCGAGCGCGGCTTCCAAGCCAAGTCCCAAGAAGTTTCACATGCCCGAGATTCATCAATACAATGGAACGACCGACCCAAACGAGCATGTCACCTCTTACACATGTGCTATCAAAGGGAATGATCAAGAGCATGACGAGATCGAATCAGTCCTGCTAAAGAAATTCGGGGAGACCCTGGCAAACAGAGCTATGATATGGTACCATAATATACCACTTAATTCTATTGACTCATTTGCTATGCTTGCAGATTATTTTGTAAAGGCACATGATGGGGCCATCAAGATTGAAACTCGGAAGTTAGACCTTTTCAAGGTAAGCTAGAAGGACAATAAAATACTCAGAGAGTTTGGGTCTTGATTCCAAATGGAATGAATGGATCTAACATCGATCGCTGATGATTGGGCGGTTCAAGCTTTCACCCAAGGACTCAATGTTCGAAGCTCAGTGGCTTCGCAGCAGTTAAAGCAGAATTTGATAGAATACCCGGTTGTTACCTGGGCCAATGTGCACAATCAGTATCAATCGAAGATCAGGGTCGAAGACGATAAACTTGGGGCTCCCTCTAGGTCCATTTATCCTATCAAACACGTTGATAGAATCAAGAGGGATATTGATCGAGAATCGAGGTTGAACATGGATCGGTACCAACCATATAATGGAGATCGTAGGATCAGCGGATCTAGGAGAAATCCTGTGCGAAATGAAAGGAGGATTGATCGAGGCCAAAGCTCTATAGGGCTCATGATAAGTAACGGCTTCGACAAGCCTATCGGACCTAAAGAAGCACCACGATTATCAAAATACAACTTTAATGTTGATGCAGCAGCCATCGTATCGGCTATCGGACACATCAAAGATACCAAATGGCCTCGACCTTTACAAACCGATCCAGCCCTTAGAAATCCAAACCAAATTTCAAATATCATGGCACCCATGGCCACAGAACAGAACATTGTCGACAGTTGAGAGAAGAAGTAGCTCGGTTATTTAACGACGGGCACCTTCGAGAGTTTTTGGGTGACCGAGTCAAGAATCACTTCAGGAATAGAGATTCCAACTAACAAAATAAGCAAGAAGAACCTCAACACGTCATTCATATGATCATCGGAGGGGTCGACGTTCCCCAAGGTCTAATGTTAAAACGCACCACCGTATCAATCACGAGGGAGAAACGAACTTGAGACTATATACCGGAAGGAACTTTATCTTTCATCGATGAGGATGCAGAAGGAATCATACAGCCCCATAACGAACCACTGGTAATATCTGTACTCATGAACAAAAATCGAGTTAAACGTGTGTAAATTGATCCAAGTAGTTCGTCCAACATCATTAGATCGAGGGTCGTAGAACAACTCGGCCTATAGGACCAAATCATGCCTGCAGCCCGAGTGTTAAACGGATTCAACATGGATTGTGAAACTACTAAGGGAGAAATCACATTGTTGGTGAATACAGCTAGAACCATCCAGGAGACCAATTTTTATGTGATCGAAGGGGACATGAGATATAACGCTCTGTTCGGGAGACCGTGGATCCACAACATGAGGGTTGTGCCCTCGACCCTTCACCAGATGTTTAAATTCCCAACACCAGAAGAGATTAAAATGATCTACGGGGAGCAGCCCGTTGCGAAGGAAATGTTTGTCGTCGATGAAGTGATCCTAATATCAACACTCTCATAACAAAGGAGTCAGATGCGAAAGCGAAACAGGAAGCCAAATAGAAATCATTGATGTCGACCTCGACCCAACTGGATAAGTAGGGGACTGACGATGACGATGATTATGGGGTTCCTCGATCCTTCATAGTCCCTGATGATTCTGATGCTACCAAATCAACGATCGAAGAGCTGGAGCAGGTCATACTGCTCGAACATCTACTCGATTGAAATGTATACCTGGGCATGGGGTTAACTCCCGAGCTTAGGAAAAAAATCATTCAATTTCTTATAGCTAACATGGATTGTTTTACTTGGTTCCATCTCGACATGACAGGAATCCCACCAGAGATCACCACTTATAAACTGAGCTTGGACCCGAAATTCCATCCGGTGAAGCAGAAAAGGAGACCCCAGTCTGAGATCAAACTAAAAATGTGTGCGGATTACAAGGATTTAAATAAAGCATGCCCCAAGGACTCTTATCCTTTGCCTAACATTGATCGCATGATCGATGCCACGGTCGGCCACGAGATCCTCAGTTTTCTCGATGCCTATTCAAGGTACAACCAAATACAAATGAACCTGGATGATCATGAAAAGACCTTTTTCATCACTAAGTATGGCACATTTGGATTAAAAAATGTTGGTGCCACTTACCAACGCCTAGTAAACCAGATGTTCGAAGAACAAATAGGGAAATCTATGGAAGTTTATATTGACGATATGTTAGTTAAGTCCCTGCGAGCAGAGGACCATTTAAAGCATTTGCAGGAAACCTTCAGTATATTGAGGAAGTACAACATGAAGATGAATCCGGAAAAATGCACGTTCAAAGTTGTGTCAGGTAAATTTCTCAGATTCATGGGATAAAAACCAAGGAATTGAGATCAACCCCGACAAGATCAAAGCTATCGAGGATATCACAGTAGTGGACAACGTGGAGGCCGTGAAAGGCTAACCGAATGCATATCCGCCTTGGGACGATTCATCTCGAGGTTCTACGATAAGAGTCATCGATTTTTATCATTGTTGAAGAAGAAAAATAACTTCACATGGACTCCGGAATCCCAATGGGCCTTGGAAGAACTTAAGCAATACTTGTCGAGCCCGCCATTGCTTCACACACCAAGCGTAGACGAACAACTGTACTTATATTTGGAAATATCGGAGATAGCGGTAAGTGGAGTCCTAGTTCGGGAAGAACAAGGTATGCAATTTTCTATTTATTATGTTAGTCGGACCTTAGGTAAGGCTGAAACTAGATATCCCCACCTAGAAAAATTGGCGCTCGCCTTGTTAAGCACCTCTAGGAAACTGAAACCGTACTTTCAATGCAACCCTATATGTGTTGTGACAACTTACTCATTGCAAAATATAATGCATAAACTCGAACTCTCGGGACGATTGGCCAAATGGGCCGTAGAAATCAACGAGTACGATATTGAATATCGACCCCGAACTGCCATTAAGTCACAAATTCTGACTGATTTTGTGACTAACTTCACGCCCGACCCTAATACTCGAGGTCGAAATAGAGTTGCCGGTAAACTCGGGGACGTACTCGAGAATCTAGACCCTCTTTACGGATGGTGCATCAAACGCAAAGGGATCTGGACCTAGCATCGTACTGAAGCCACCCACAGCCAACGTGGTTAGACAATCCATTAGAACCATGAAATTGACTAACAACGAGGCCGAATATGAAGCCATGGTTGCAGGTCTCGAACTAGACAAAAGATTGGGGGCGGAGGTGATCGAAGTTAAGTGTGACTCCCTCCTTGTGGTGAATCAGGTTAACGGAACTTTCGAAGTCAGAGAAGAACGAATGAAAAGGTACCTAGATAAGTTACAAGTAACATTACATCGGTTTAAAGAATGGACTTTGCAGAACATACCTCGAGATCAAAATAATAAGGTCGATTCCCTCGCAAACGTAGGATTGTCGGTCGAAGACGACGAGCTTGCCGTTGTGCAACTCATGAGGTCAGTAGTCGAAGAAGGTCACGCCGAGATAAACCCCATAAGCTTAACCTGGTATTGGAGATATAATTATATAGAATATTTAAAGAGCAGGAAACTTCCCAAAGATACAAAAGAATTGAGGGCCCTGCACTAAGGCAGCCCGATTCACCTGGTGTCACGACCCAAACCGATGGTACGCGACGGGCACCCGGTACCTTACTCAACCGAGTACCCATGTAACGTATCTTTTTTATTACATCATCACATACACGTGACATACGTGCCTAATAGGCCAACATGATCATTTATAAACTCAAAACATAGGCCGACAAGGCCGTACAATCTTTCACGTACACGACATATGTCTACAAGCCTCTAAGAGTACATAAATGTCACAAAGGTCGGGACAGGTCCCCTCCATACTAATCAGTACATGTCCTAATCACACTGATCACAAAAGAAACTCCGGAGCAAATCGAGCGCACCAACACCTTCTGCTGAGCTGATAGCCTACTCGGAGGACTCTCGGCCCGTCTATCAAGACCTGCGGGCATGAAACGCAGTGTCCCCAGGCAAAAGGGACATCAGTACGAATAATGCACCGAGTATGTAAGGCACATAAATAAGTACATAACAGACAAGGAAAAAATGTAGAGTGACTGACTCAACCTGTAAATCTGGATAGCTCTGTAAATCATCAAGTAATTATAGTGTCATGCATATGCATATGAATGTCATGTCGTGCATAGGTACATGTTTCATAACATCATCAGTGTCATGACCCCAAATCCTAAACCGTCCATGATGGCGCTTATCGTGGAACTAGGCTAGCCAATAATCACATAATTATAGTTTCTTTCTAAAAACCCAACCATCTTCAACATTTCATAAAGTATACAGAATTTCTGAATTCATTAAGCAAAATAAATAGCTAAATAGTCTAAACCATCCCCAAAATCCGGAGTCAACATGTCATGATCATCTAAGAAATATACCAACAAGTCTACTATTATAATACAAAACCTCCGAACGAATAGCTAGTTACAACAAAAAAAGGGAAAACAGAGATGTTGTGGACGCTGAACAACTACCTCTATATCCCGAACTCCGGCTCCGCACGGAATAGATGGCTAACGCTCAGTATCAGCACATATATCTGCACATAGGGGTGCAGGGAGTAATGTGAGTACGCCAACTCAGTAGTAATGAAAATAAATCAAGTCTAAGCGGCAAGAAACACATAAAAATCAATATCATCAGTTCACAATATGCACAGCCTTTCTTTACAACAGTATATATACATAGATATATGAAATCATCATGCCTTAAAACCAACTTCAGAAAAATCCTTTGAAAATGTGTTTTCCAACAATTTCAGAAATAAAAATAACTGAAGGATTTAGTGTAAAATGAAATAAGTCATAAATAGCCCCTCGGGAAAAAACATGAATAATAAATCGCCCCTCGGGCAGAACATCACTCAGCACATCACAGCCCCTCAGTATCAGCCCCTCAGGCAACCTCACTGTCACTCATTCCTCCCAATCACTCATCACTCGGCACTCGGCACTCGGCACTCGGCACTCGGCACTCGGCACTCAACACTTGCACTTAGTAGGTACCTGCGCTCACTGGGGGTGTGTACAGACTCCGGAGGGGCTCCTTAAGCCCAAGAACTAATATCAAGCCACCTTGTGGCATATCAAATCTTCACAATCAGGTCGTCTGCCTCACTCAGTCAGAACCTCTCAAAAGCTCCCCGAGCGTATCAGTAAAATGGGGTACTCGACCCAAAACATCATTTTTAAATCTCAAAATAGTGTAAATCAGGCTGAGTTTCGAAAACAGTTAAGCGCAATATGACTGAGTGTAAATCATAAATCAACAGTGAGGAAATAGCAGTAAAAAGCCCCCAAGGGCTCTAAACAAGTCGGCACGAGGCCCCAAACACGGCTTATAGCCCAAATATAGCAATAGTCTTTAGAACACAATTTAACATATGATTAGAGTAAAATACGCAACTCAATAGTTACCGCGGAGAGGACCAAGTCCAATCCAAAAATTAGTGCGCGCCATATACTCGTCATCTGACATGTGCGCCATGCTAAAAACAGTGAGAAATATGAAGTTCGGGGTTTCATACCCTCAGGACAAGATTTAAAACCATTACTTACCTCTACCGGGACACAATACTAATCTGTGATGCTCTTGCCCCTCAAATTGGTGCCTGATTGCTCTGAATCTAACCAAAACCATATTAACATCATCAATACACGCTAAAGGAACAAAAACCCAATCTAAAACTATCAATTAATACAAAATTCTTGAAATTCGGCCAAACCCGAGCCCCGGGCCCATGTCTCGAAATTCAATAAAATTTACATCACTAGAAACCCCTTCCTCCCACGATTCTACACATATGAAGAACACCACAATCGGACCACACTTGCCTACCCAAATCGCCAAAAGAATTTTCCAAACTTCCTCCCATTTTTTCCAACTTTTCTACTTTAATTTCCTCAAGTTTCAAGCATAATCCGGCACAAAATAATGTAGAGACGAGTTTTATGATCCGGGAACTTACCTCCACTGAAGTCCTTCAAATTTCCCCTTCAATTTGCTCTCAACCCAGCTAAATCTGCATGCAACAATGGAGGAAATGCCAAAATATTAATGGAGGCACCATTTTGTACTGTTCTGACCAGTTAATCCGCTCTTGCCGACCATTCTCCCAGGTGCGCACCTGCGAAATCCCACTAATAGTCCAAACTTTGCACATGCGAGACACTTTCCACACCTGCGGAACCCATGCTTTGCACCTGCGGATCCCTCTTGTCGGGCCTATCTTCGCACCTGCACAAGGTCCTTCGCACATGCGGCATCGCATCTGCGGCTGCCCATCCAGGTGCGGCCACACCAGAAGATTAACACCAGCAGCTTTTTGCTGCAATTTTCCTAAGTTCAAACCTCCGCCAACCATCCGAAATCAAACCCGACTCCTCGGGGCCCCCACCAAACATACCAACACACGCCATAGCATCATTCAAACTTAGTCTAGCCTTCGAAACACCAAAAACAACACGAAAACACCAAAATTACATCAAATTCAAACCAATGAACATTAAAACTTCTAAATTTTTCCAATGATGCCGAACCCAACCAAAACACATCTGATTGACCTAAAAATTTTCACACATATCCAAAATGACATTACGAACCTGCTCCAACTTCTGGAATCCCATTCCGACCCCGATAGCCTATTTTCCACTCCCGACCGGAAATTGCCAAAAACTAACTTTCGCCAATTCAATCCCAATTCTACACCGGACATCAAAACTTCATTTCGAACATATTCCTAAGCCCCAACTCACCTAATGAAATTATCCGATCCATAAATCCGCATTCCAAGGTCCTTTACAAATAAGTAAACTCCCAGTTGACTTTTTCAACTATTAAGCTAATTTAAGAGACTAAGTGTCTCAATTCTCACCACGACCACTCCGAACCCGAACCAACTGACCCAACACAACATAAATAGGCTAAGCAACATATGATAAAGCAGAAACGGGGTAAACGAGGATAATCTCACAGAAAGATCGGCCGGATCGTTACAATCAGGCCTCTGAGGGCATCCCATCATATCATATCGGCCACTGTGCGCAAAATCATCAACATATACCAGCTGATCAGGTGGTGGTGCGCATATAATGCCATAACCTTTTCCCATATCCCATATAAATAATATATATATATATATATATATATATATATATATATATATATATACGCGTATATAACGCCTTTTGGTCATGGGTCAATGTGCATGTATAAATGCATGAAATGCATATGAAATACGTTAATAAAATCTCTCGGTACGTCATAAGGCCATTATGCCTCTAATTAATATCATGAAATAAACTTTACCAACTTATGTATTTTTGAGACCCATGAACAGAAGATAATAATAATTCACATGGGCAATCGATAATATAGGCACCCCTAGTATTTCTATGATTAGAGTAATTTATGGAAATCGTGTGTTTGCTCATTTCTTTTGTATAATTTTGATCATGCCAAAAATAAAGAAGGGATGGCCTTAACATACCTGAACCGATTCTCTTTTGCGAAAACATATAATGGCAAGATTGGAGTAGGGATAAATCCCTATGGTATTCTTGAAAAATATTATACCGTGCTTGTTTAGAATTGCATCTTTCACATCATCGGATCTTGTATGAATTTTTTTCCGAAACAAAATTCACGTTCCATCTCTTGCGTTCTTGGTCACTACTGGATTTGGTATTGATTACAAGACATTATCTTTTGGCTTGGAAGACTCATTAATTTGGAGTGATTTTTGATGCATAACTCACCTATCCAACTTTCATGATTGGAAAATACACTTATTTCCAATAGTTTGTCCAGCAAGATGGATCTTATTTTCAAGTTTGGATTATATTATGCCACCACCTACTTAGAATATGAATTGGTGGCAATGTGATGCCATGGTTACATATCCCCCACGTGGATATTGCCCCCTTAATAATTATCCAACAATTTCACTTCAATATTTATCCATAAATCCAATAATTAATCAATTACCCACATAATTAAGAATTATCTCAAATTAAAATTCTATTTATTCTTAATACACTTTATATATCCCACTATCATGGTCGCATGGTACCTTGTATGGTACTAGTCCCTAAATATCGTGTATTAACGCTCGACCCGTATTTTACCCCCACATGCCAAACATGGATAAAATTTTATTTTCTTTGACTTGCTTCCCCTTTCACCTTCAAGAATTTATTCATCACTTGTGAAATAGCATAATCATTAAAATCTCCAAATAATATTTTACTTGGACTGATGTCAATTACCTTATGACAAATCCAGCATACAATACTGCAGGATGCAACATCGGCGTAATGTAATACTGCAAGGCGTAACATAATCGTAATATAATATTGTGGGACGTAACATCATCGTAATATATTACTACAGAGAATAACATCGATGTAATACTGCGGGACGTAACATTATTCCCCCCTTTGGAACGTTCGTCCTCGAATGTTGACCGATGTACTTATCATTTTCATAACTTATGTCTTCCGAATAATTTAGAACTTCCCTTGCCATCTAGGCAACTATTCTGTGAATAAGTACAAAGTCCAGGGAATTCCCCCCTTATGCCTCCTTCTCACACCAAAACTTGTAGTCGAAATCCTTCCAATCTCGTAACTATTGCTACATTCCATCATGCAGCCTGTACGACTTTGACCTTGTAAGTGTGCCCAATCTCTAGGCTTCATACAGATCTTGATAAGATGTCCCTTTGGGCATCTATGAGTATACTGAATTTCTTTGCTCGGTACTTTGTTGACTTCACGAATATTGCTATATCTTATCGCATAGGTCCGTTTAGCCATCCGTATGAATTTACTGCCCCAAATCTTACTTTAATTTATTATTGCTAAGGTCTGCTACCAAATCCCATCCTACTCTCGTTTCTTATGTATGAATCTAAGTCATTTACTGCTTCCTCATTACTGCTCATCTTTAGAATGACGGCCTAATCTCATCTCATACTTTGTGACTTTTGTCCATCCGTTGTTGATTCACCTAAATATTGATCTACAATATACCACTGATAACTTGAAACTTCTTATGTAATACTTTTCCACTAGGGCTTACGTTGCATCAAGGAATATTCTAAGTGATTTTCCTGATCCACTTAGCAGCGATATTGTACTTCAATAACCGTATTCTATAGCATCCCAAGGTGATTCTCTTACGTGGGTATTTTAATCCCGTACAATTCATGAATCCCTTCTTCTCCTTCTTTTTTTTCTTCAAATTATTACTCAATCGAAGGCCCAAACTTCATCATTTATCTATCACAATCACACCCTCATTCCACTATTAGGGAAATATTCCATTTCTTCTAGATGTTATTAGTCTTAGATTCTTTTGAGTTCATTCAGGCTATGCTGAACTTTCTATATCTTAGAGAAACCATTAGCTCTTTTGTTTTCATGGTCTTAATCCTGAGGACTTATCCATTCTCGTTACCTCCTCACTCACCCTTTCTTATCCTTACTCCTGTCATAAAACTCTGTCACTTTACTATACGTTAGCGTGTTACCTATACGTATCTATTTACACTATTTGTAGCCTCCCATCAACTTGCTTGCACCATAGATTTCCTTGTGTTATTCTGGAATATCAAGCGAGACAGCACCTCATCTCTAACTATTCTTACTCTCTTGACTAGATCTCTCGGTACGTAGAAACCATAGGCTGGAAGGTACGGCATTGACGACGCCACTATCATTCCTGGATACTGAATCCCAACATTTCTAGCCTTCTATACGAAGTATGGACTATTCACAACCTTATGCAATTTAGTATCCCGTACGTTTATTCACCTTTTACCTTACTCACCTTAAAACCTCGTATCATATCTTCTATCTCCTTCATGACCTCCTTTCCACATAGGAATAATTTTCGTCCATAACTTGAAGCTCTAATATAATACTTGCACCTCTGGTGCATACATAATCCGGTGGCAGCTTCGTACTGACTTCTTATGAGGTTGGTACATTTTTAACTGGATTTATCGTAGGGTCGTTATAGTATATGGTTGGTGTACTTTATCTCTTGTACCTTTGATATTAAGAGTGATCCTGCAATGTTCTCAATCACTATGTCTATAATTTTCTGGGTCCAGTAATCAAACTCTTGATTTACTTAGTTGATGTAACTTTTTAGTTTCCTCTTCCTTCTGATCAACCTTTAAGTAGGCTTAAGCTATCTTCCAATTTGCGGTTCATGGTATTACTTTAGCCCTGGGCTCAATTCTTTATTTAACTTATAACGAAATCTTTTACGGCTGTATGATTGTCAACATATATGTTGTGTGGATAATACTCTGAAATCTTAAGTGCGCTCATAACGTAGCTAACTCTGGATCATTGATCGAATGATTCCTTTCGTTCCTTCTCATTTTTCTTTAAACTTAAGCTTTTACTTTTCCTGGTATTCCTGCCTCGTTGTTGCGTGCATACTTAGCTTATCTTAGTTCCCACGCATGCCGAAATTTTTGTGTAACTCATATGATCTCTAATATTACTTTTGATTTTTCTTTTCGTTCGTTAGCCACGGTAGGTGCCCCTCAGGTCGCTTCCACCTCAGGTCGCTGAGATTATGTTGATGCCTTCTTCCTTAATTCCTCTGCTAGACTTCCATTGTAGTATTTAGGGAAGATCCTCTGACTCTTGTAAAGTTGCAAGCGCATTACATCATATTCCTGATAGAATTTTTGATGTCCGTACTCGCGTACATTTATCCTTATTTATTTACCTCCATACTCATGTGCTTGTAGGGTTGCTTCTGAACTGATATTTTGACTATCTTCCTAGTGGCACTCTCTTTTATTTCCATAACACTCATACGGTACCTTTAATTACCCCGACTCCTATCTGAATATTTCTCAAGTATCACAATGTTATAACTGCGGGGCTGAATTCACTATATTAGATTTTACTATATTTATCTTGCACGTCCTGCTGATTTTTTGGTATCCTCCTGACTAGACTTAACTAGGCTTTTCCTGAATCAACTACTAAGTACTCGTTGGCCCATTCTCATATCATTACTCCGCGTAATCTTTCTTGGGTTATTTCCTTTGTCTTAACTTACATCTTGCACTGGCTCCTTACTTTCAATAACATCTCGGGCATAAACCTTGACTTCCTTTCCTTGACGTCATGCTTGCATAATGTTCTGGAATCGTAGCATATCTGTAGGATTTAGATAAGTGCAATCTCATTCCTTCCTCATTTTCTTTATCGCATTCTTCCTTTACCATTCCATAATTACGAGAACCACTTAATTCTGACTTAAGGCCACACACTCCATATTCCCCTCTTTTGGGGAGTACTCAGATTTAGTACTACAATGATTTACGTATAAATTTTTACCTCTTCATAGTTGGAGTCTTTTCACATCACCGATGACCCTTACTCGCCTTGTGGTAATCCTTTTGTACCAAGGATAACAAAATTCCTTACTCGCGAGGGTGGCACTTAATGTCACTGGTACATACAGTCCCTTAAGCTTAACTTGGCACACATTGCTTTCTTTAGGGAAGCGTCTTCCTGAATGATCATTCTCCGAATATCTCATGAATCTTCTTCTGTTGTCCATTCTACTATTTCCAGAACAAAATCTGAAATTCTCATGATGCCGAATATTATCCAATCACTCAGTCCCTAAGTCATGTTTAGTTTATCTTGTTCATCAATCCATACTAGTTTCTATTACTCTGGGGTCTAACTTTTCCATTTGGTAATCGCATCAGAGTTGCGAACTTATTTCTCGAAATGAGGATATGACTTTATGGACTATATTCTTTTGTTGTCTCAAGGCCTGTCACATCTCGTTTATTTCTTCACTTGACTATAGATTCTATAATACTATCATCTTTTGATCTACCTTTTGTCATCCATGTATCACATCTTACTCATAATGCTTCCTTATCTCTCTATTCTTATTTTACTGCTAATATTTCTGCCTATACTTTTCTTTTGACAGCTTCAATTAAGACATTCTTTCGCTTTTTACCTTCCCTTCCTCCATCTACTGGCTCTTCGGACTGCCTAACATTCTCCCTCTACTGGGGATGGGAGCCATACTAAGGTAATATTTATCCCTTCAACCCAGTTCCTATCTTTGTAGTACTCATATCTAGTTGTACTATTTTAGTGTACACCATTTGGGTGTCTCATAAGGAGTACATTTGCAATATCCTTCAGAAATAAAAAAAACTAACGCAAATAATTCATCCACCATTTTGGCTCACTCTAACTCCAGCTGGATCGTGACATTATGTCCTTTTCTTAAACCATATTTGTTAGCTCCCATAGAGCATAACCCAAATCGGGGTGGCCAATTATACATACCTCTATTACTGTTGAAGGTTAGTCAAAATACTTATATCTCTCTTCCTGAATGATAAATAAGGATAATCTTTATTAACTAGGTACCTTGTACCCTTCTTCACCTACCTGTCTTTTTTTACTTGCTGCAATTTGTGTCTAACTTTTGATTTCGTTATTCCTTTTTACCATAAGACTGGATAAGTATTCTTTCCTAAAATCTCTTTATCAAGAAACATACACCTTTTAGTACAAGCATGATCTGCTGATGACCTCTCATTTACTTATCATAAGTAAGATGCAAAAATCGAGTTCCTTTAACTCAACACTTTCACGGCTATATCTCTTATCGATTGTCTTTCTGAATGTAGGAATCATCTTATTACGAATAGAAGTTCGGGATTTGAATTCTCATAAGTGAGCTCTACCACACGATCTAGAGTAAGAAGAAAGAGTGAATGTCCTAAATGCCCGATAGCCTCCTGCTTATAAGTGTGGTGCACGACACACCATAAACAAGACTCTACTAAACACAACTTGTAGACTCCCTAGGACAGAATTACTCTGATACCACTTTTGTCATGACTCAAACTGATGGGCCGCGATGGGCACCCGGTACCTTACTCAACCGAGTATCCATGTAATGTATCTTTCTTATTAAATCATCATATACACGTGACATACATGCATAATAGTCCAACGTGATCATTTATAAACTCAAAACATAGGCCGACAAGGCCGTACAATGTTTCACGTACACAACATATGTCTATAAGCCTCTAAGAGTACATAAATGTCATAAAGGTTAGGACAGGGCTCCGCCATACTAATCAGTACATGTCCTAATCACACTGACCACATAAGCAACTCCGGAGCAAATGGAGCGCACCAACACCTTCCGCTGAGCTGATAGCCTACTTGGAGGACTCTCGACCCATCTATCAGGACCTGCGGGCATGAAACGCAGCGTCTCCAGGCAAAAGGAATGTCAGTATGAATAATTTACCGAGTATGTAAGGCACATAAATAAGTACATAACAGACATGGAAGAAATATAGAGTGAGTGACTCAACCTGTAAGTCTGGATAGATCTGTAAATCATAAAGTAATTATAGTGTCATGCATATGCGTATGAATGTCATGCCGTGCATAGGTACATGTTTCATAACATCATCAGGCCTCTGAGGGCATCCCATCATTTCATCTCGGCCATTGTGGGTTAAATCATCAACGTATACCAGCTGATCAGGTGGCGGTGCGTATATAACGCCATAACCTTTTCACATATCCCATATAAATATAATATACATATATACGCGTATATAACGCCGTCTGGTCATGGGTCAATGTGCATGTATAAATGCATAAAATGCATATGAAATACGTTAATAAAACCTATTGATACGTCATAAGGCCATTATGCCTCTGATTAATATCATGAAATAAACTTTACCAACTTACGTATTTTTAGACCCATGAATAGAAGATAATAATAATTCACATGGGGAATCAATAATATAGGCACCCCTAGAATTTCTATGAATAGAATAATTTATGAAAACCGTGTGTTTGCTCGTTTCTTCTGTATAATTTGGATCATGCCAAAAAGAAATAAGGGATGGCCTTAACATACCTAAACCGATTCTCTTTTGCGAAAACACGTAATGGCAAGATCGGAGTAAGGAGAAATCCCTATGGTATTCTTGAAAAAGATTATACTGTGTTTCCTTAGAATTACATCTTCCGCATCATCGGATCTTGTATGAATTTTTATCCGAAACATGATTCACGTTCCATCTCTTGTGTTCTTGGTCACTACTGGATTTGGTCTTGATTACAAGACATTATCTTTTGGCTTGGAAGACTCATTAATTTGGAGTGCTTTTTGATGCATAACTCACCCATCCAACTTTCATGATTGAAAAATACACGTATTTCCAATAGTTTGTCCAGCAAAATGAATCTTATTTTCAAGTTTGAATTATATTATGCCACCACCTACTTAGACTATGAATTAGTGGCAATGTGCTGCCATGGTTACATATCCCCCACATGGATATTGCCCCCTTAATAATAATCCAACAATTTCACTTAAATATTTATCCATAAATTCAATAATTAACCAATTACCCACATAATTAAGAATTATCTCAAATTACTAAAAATTCTACTTATTCTTAATACAGTTTATATATATTCCACTGTCATGGTCGCATGGTACCTTGTATGGTACTAGTCCGTAAATATCGTGTATTAACGCTCGACCCGTATTTTACCCCCACATGCTAAACATTTAAAAATTCATTTTCTTTGACTTGCTTCCCCTTTCACCTTCACGAATTTGTTCATCACTTGTGAAATAGCATAATCATTATAATCTCCAAATAATCTTTTTACTTGTACTGATGTCAATTACCTTATGACAAATTCAACGTATAATACTACAGGGTGCAACATTGTTGTAATGTAATATTGCAAGGGGTAACATAATCGTAATATAATACTACGGGACGTAACATCATCGTAATATATTACTGCAGAGCATAACATCAACGTAATATATTACTGCAGAGCATAACATCGACGTAATACTGCGGGGCGTAACACCTGGTCCAAAGACAGAACCTTATTCAGAAGAATGTTCGATGGCCCACTAGAAATATGTCTGGGACCTGGAGATACCGAGTATGTTCTAAGAGAAGTTCACGAGGCACTTGCGTAAATTGTTCAGGCGCCGAATCTTTGGTTCAAAAGGTAATCAAAGCTGGCTATTACTGGATCGACATGGAAAACGATGCGAAGGAGTTTGTTCGAAAATGTGACAAATGCCAAAGATATGATACAAAATCGAGATCAGACGAGATCGAGGGAAATTTACTGAGCCGAATAACAGAAGGATGGAACATCCGAGATTGATTGTAGATCACGGCGGAAATCTCGGTACATATCAAGGATAGGCCGATTAATTAGCAAATCATGAGATTTTTTACATTGTATATAATTATATCAAGAGTAGGACTTTCCTTCTATATAAAGGGTGCATGATCATTTGTAACCATCATCACAATACGCAACACAAAGCAATATACTGTCATTTCTAGCTTTTATCATCTTATTATTATGTTCATACATCAGTTGAGACATCTCTTGGTTCAAGGGTGATCGAACTCGAGGGCCAAGGCTGTTCGATTTGCGTGGTTTGCATTTATTCTTTTATCGTTGATTCCAATATTAGTCTACTTTCTTAATTTGTATCAAGTTATGTCACGCATCCTTAAAACCGCGTATAAATTCAATTATTATCCGATTTTTAGGGTAAACACGGATAAATGTTGCTTATGTAGATCGTAGCATCCTGGTCATTAGATGATTAGAGAACAACTAAAACTGATTGTTGTAATGTTATTTCGTTGATTGGTAATCAGATTACTAGACTTGCTTGTGAATTTTTCATCAAGATATAATTTTTAAACTGCTTGGGACTTAAAAATAGTGAAAGTATCTGCTGAAATAAACGAGGTTTGAGGTTTTATATCATGACATTTTAGGGAAATGAAATAGGTAAAATAACTTGTTTAATCTAATCTGAAATCCTTTTTCTATAATCTCTTTTATTCGTTTTTCCTCTTCAATACCTTTAATTTGTAGTACTTGGAGTTGTTGAAGATGCTTGTTACAACAGCTAACATGATGTCTGCTGGTGCATGTTATTAGGGGTTGTACTTTCCACTTGTAACAGCTGGAGACTTTTTTGCATAGAGGCAAGAAATGGTTCATGACTTCTTTTCATCCTTTAAATTTACTTAATTTTCTCACTAAACTTTGTGGCAGCAAAATCACGAAAGGTCCCTTCTCGAGAAAAACTGATGCAGTAATGCAGATAATGAAGTACCCAAATTAGCTGGTTTTTAGTGAGTCCAGAACTTAAATGTGGTTCTTTTTACAAGTAGGACCGAAATAAGTATAAAATAAAGAGTGACATTTCTACGTATAATGCTCTTTAAAAGAGCGTTATACACATAACGCATTAAAGAAAAACACTATATATAAGTATAGTAGTAATAAAGAGCGTTATACATATTTTATGGGATCACCAATAAGTCTCATGTGTTTAACTGACATAATAATAATAATTCAAATGGGTATAGCGTCCTTTAAAAGAGCGCTATACCTAAAAAAAATTCAGCCCCCACGCCCCTCCCCCCTCCCTCCCCCCCTGAGCTAGGCATTGCCGTATTTAAAGGCGTTAGGATTTTACAGAAATCCATTCAAAAATATTCTAACTCCCTTTACAACTTTTCTTCTTGTTAAATTCTCAAGCATTTTTTCATAATGTCTTAAGGGTGGGAATGAAGCCTTAATAAGAAAAATAAAAGTTATGGAAAATAAATGAGAAAATAAAAAATAAATTTAATACTAATACTAATACTAATAAAAACATACTTGCGCCTGTGAAAGTTCCCCATCACCCCTCGATGATGAGCCATAACTCAGCCGGCGCCCACTATCCAAATCTCGGGTCGGCCGATCCTCAGCAGCGGTTGATGGGCCTGGGAAGTTTGCATTCCAATCCTCTCCGTTAAGATCCGTGCCCGTGATCAATAATGGACCTGATGGGGTCACCTGCGAAGTCCCTGGAGTGAGCTGCATCCCAAGGCTGTATGACGGCATGTTGTTGGGATACTCGTCCGGCTCATGGAGGTCACCCGGTAAATCATAATCAACATCATCAACAGGGGCCTCAATGCCCCCTTGCTAGGGACCACCTCCTCGCCGCCCACCACGCCCCCGTACGGCATCCCTGCCTCGTAGGGCACCCCCACCTCGAGGGGAACCCCTACCTCGTGTGACACCCTTATCTCGTTGGTACTGCTCTGGTGCCACATAAGCAGGGTCGTGTCCCAAGCACTGATCCTCTCGAGCTTGCTGCAGTGTCCGGGCAGCCACCTCTGCAACCTGCCGGCCGTAATCACGCAAAGCGGCCGCTCCCTCGCCGGCATGCTGCTGCATCTGCAGTCCCATTTGGTAGACTATAGGTAGGCCAATATCTTGTGCAACGTATAAAATATAAACTATAGAACACTATGTTACAGTTATATAATTAATAATAGCAGAAAACCTACTAGGGCCTCGTGCCGCTCGGCGTATAGAATGTATCGACTGCGGACAGCCAAACTGACGAAGTACCCGCTCTGTGGTATGATGCTCCACAATATCGAGGCACATCAGCAGGACGGAAGTGCTCCAAATCAGTCGGCGGGCCGAGCAATAATCGGGCAGGCCACCTATCAAGTCGTCGTTGTATGACGTCCAGATGAACTATCAAATTACAACAGAAAACGTGAGTATGCGCAACACATGTGGAGTTATACCAAGTAAATTTAGGTACACATTTACATGTGTGCCCTCCATCATATCCAACACATCCTTGTAGGGAGATTATGCCGAGCCTCGTAATCTCGTACATATCCATGCCGGAGAACCCACCTCCTAGATAGAGGGAGAAACAGAGGTAATACATCTGTAAGTAATGGTGGTAGAGGTGACTGCAACTGCAGGAACTGCTCCAAGGTCCATACCTAACATATAAAGTTGACGTAAAGTTTAAGATTAATTTTTACTAGATAGAATTGGAAGGAATGAACAGAGTATTTGAATATGTTGTCACTTGTAGAAGCGACAAAAATCCACATACGTCATGTTGGGTGCCCATGCTCTCCCGGCACAGATGCATGTATAAGTAGGCGAGAACAGAAGCATGCTAGCTGTATTGGGGTAAATCATCTAGTAGTTGAAGATGATGAAGAAATCGCAAGCTGACTAGGTTCCTCGAAGTGTTCGGGAACAAGACCCCCCCTCCCCCCAAACAGAAAGAGCATCAGCAACCTCGTATGCCGGTGAATATGCAGATCATCTGTCTCGCCAGTGATGTCGGGGTGCAATATCTCCAAATACTGTTGAATAGTTGTCAGACTCATGCGACTGGCCCCTGAGTATGCAGTCTTATCATGTGGCCTGAAACCAGTGAACTGCTGCAGCATGTCCAAATACTGCCCATGCGTCATCTCTCCCATGCCCTGAGGCAGTGCAACGGGCAGTCCACAAACGGGCAGCCCATATAAAACCTCCACGTCCTGCAGCATGATGTGGCCTTTCCAATGGGCAGGTGGGAAGTGTGCGTCTTTAGTCTCCACCGCTCTATCAGGGCCGTGATCAAAGACCAGTCGAGCTACAGCCGCCCGATCTCCAAAATCCTGTAGAAGTTTGTATCCCACAGGCGCTGGACTACACGGGGATTAAGATCTTTGTCCTTCATAAAATCCCATATGTCGTCCACTCTCCTGGTGCGGAGAGTCTGGGCCAATAACTCTCCCTCTCATACGTAGGCGGACCTCTAATAGCTCATCGGAGAAAGGTCTGGGATGCATAGGCGGTACGTCCATGTCGTCTACTGTAAATTAAACAACATTAATTTTATGTTTCATCTGTAAATTAAATAATTATTTTTTATAATTATACAATATTTAATTGGACAGATTATATATCTATGGACTCCAGGATCAATATTTGAGGTCCAGTAGCACACAGCTCTCCTGAATTCTTACGTGTGTGATCACGCACAACTATGTCTTATACAAAGACTAAACGGGCGCTGCAAATATAATCTGGGGTATTACACCCAAAGTCGATACCACAGGGAATTTTACGTATCAATTGAGTCTATAAAATACTAAACTGTTACTTAATCACTTTTCTCAAGACTTTTGAATATCAATTGGTGATGTTTACTAAATCTAATAACAAAATAATAAATTAACAATTAACTAGCAATATAATGTAAACAATGATAAATAAGGGTCTACGGTTATGGTTTCCCCCGTCGGTGAATTCTTCCTTGGATATTTCTTATAATTCAATTGGCTATCACTGTCAATCATTAACGCTCTAACTATCATAAATCTCCCTCAGGTAATTATGATAATTTACTAAACGAACTTTCTCAAGTTACGCTAGCTAGATCACAATACAGTTCACTTTAGATTGCACCCGAGATATCGTTATCTCTAATCTAACATCTAAACCCTCGGTTATGACTTTCGTCTACACTCCGGGTGTGGTGTTGTTCAAACAATTACCTAAATATGCACTCTTTCTCAAGTAGATACATAATAAATAGGAATAGTTAATCAAGGGCCCTTTCAATCAACTATAATAAGAACGTAGTTGAACAAAACGAGATTAATCAACCAGAATATATTAATATCACAATGAATTCATCCCCAACGGGTTCTACCAAAACCCTAGACTAAAGAATTTAGCTACTCATGTTATTGAGAATCAAAACTAAAATAAATTGCATAATTGAAATACAAAGTAATGAATACTAGATGTAGAAATTGATGTTTTGGCCCTTCAATGATTTTCTTCTGTTGAATCCTTTTGAATGCCTTCCGAACCCCGTAGTTGTGTTTTTAGGAGTCTATTTATATGTTTAGGGCGGACCCTAAACGTGTAGGGGACTTCTATTTCTACCGGGAAACACTTAAACTCGTCAAAACTCGGAGTTGGCCGAAACTGGGAACCTCGGGCGTTTGGACCCAAAGGCCTGGCTAACGCCAGGCTAGGGCTGGCGTTTCAGCCCTAACGCCTGGCTAACACCAGGGTAGGGCTGGCGTTTTAGCCCTAACGCCTGGCTAACACCAGGTAGGGTCAGTCTGTAGGGCTCTGTCGCCCGGCTATCGCCCGATTGTCTCCTTTCGCGTATTTTTCGACGTATTTGCATCCTTTTAGCTCCGTTTCCATCTCCAATTCACCTAGACATGAAATAAACTCCATTAAGCACATAAAAATTGTATTTTTATCATTAACGCACCTCAAGTGTAAGGTATATTACATATTAAACTATGCATTTTAGTCTCGCATCAAGACCCCACACTTAAACCCTTGCTCGTCCTCGGGCAATCAGACTACACTCATGTACACAACTTATTAAGAAAATCTCTTAACACGTTATACCAAGAATATTTAAAACATTTAAACACAGAGATGTGACATCCTTGCCTCAATAATCAACTCACAAATACCATTCTTTATTCACAATTCACTAACTACTCTAACTTAG
>MDKI01149580.1:0-17791 GCA_005239505.1 Nicotiana paniculata | reverse complement strand
TATTTATAGCAAAAAATAGTATAGAATTTGGGTGTGGTCAAAAAATAGTTGTTCACACCAGCATGTGTAGTTATCCTGTTTAGTCTAAAATCACATGTGTACGTGCTTTAACTGGTTATTTGAACTCTGTGCAGCATTCCTAGATGATTTCCTGCTTTTCCTTGATCTTTATTAGTCTTAATTGTAGAATTCTTGATTTTAACTGTTGTATTTATCAGTTTGAGCTGTGTATTTACTTTTGAGACTACGAGGCCGTACCTCGGGAATTCTCCATGCATATTCACTTTTGAGATTACGAGGAGGTACCTCGGGAGTTCTCCCTGCATATTTACTTTTGAGACTACGAGACGGTACGTCAGGAGTTCTCCCTGCAGATTTACTTTTGAGACTACGAGGCAGTACCTCGGGAGTTCTCCCTGCACATTTACTTTTGAGACAACGAGGCGGTGCCTCGATAGATCTCTTTGCATATTTACTTTAGGACTATGAGATGGTATCTCGGGAGATCCCCTGCTACGTAACCCTGTGTGATGTACTGCTATTTTGTTGTGTTTTCCTTTTGTTAAATTCCAGTCTCTTATTATATTTCTTTACTCTCCTACTTTATTTATTATATACCAGTGGGCCCTGACCTTACCTCGTTACTACTCGACCGAGGTTAGGCTTTGCACTTACTGGGTAACGTTGTAGTGTACTCATGCTACTCTTCTGCACATGTTTTATGTGCATATCCAGGTGCTCATTATCAGCCATGTCATCAGTGATCAGTGAAAGTTTGGAGACTTCAAGGTATATCTACTGCGTCCGCAGACCTCAGAGCCCCCTCTATCCTCCCCTATGTCAATTACCTTTCGTATTTCTTTTATTAGACTCTGGTGTATAGAGATACTAGTTTCCTTCTGTAGCTTTTGACTTATGATATTCCGCGTTTTGGGAATACTGTGTATTACTAGAGTGTTGGTTATTGTACATGCCGAGTGGCATTGTTACCTGTTTATTCAGTTATCCATTGCAGTTAGTTGTTAAGTTTTATTTCCCTTTTTTATTATTTTCGAAATTTATTAGTCTTACCTAGTCGTAGAGAGTAGGTGCCGTCACGATGTTTTTCGGAGGGAGTTTTGGGTCGTGACAAGTTGGTATTAGAGCTCTAGGTTCATAGGTGTCGCGAGTCACAAGCTGGTTTATTAGAGTCTCGCGAATCGGTACGGAGATGTCTGTACTTATATTCGGGAGGCTATGGAACTGTTTAGAAAAATTACACTTCTTTGATTCCTTGTCGTACCAAATTGTTAACTTCAAATTCTAAACTTCTGTATCCTATTCTCTCACAGATGGTGAGGACACGTACATTCAGATCTGATGACTAGGCACCCGTGCCCCTTGCTAGATCCGCGAGAGGCCGGGGCCGGGGCCAAGGCCGAGGACGTCCACGCAGTGCAACCAGAGCACCCGCACAAGCTGCTACAGAGGAGCCCCCAGTAGCTCCAGCTGGAGGGCAGGCACCTGAGGTACCTGTTGCTGCACCAGCCCTCCAAGAAACTCTAGTCCAGTTTTTGAGCATGTTCAACACCTTAGCTCAGGCTAGATTGATTCCACTTGCTCCTGCCACATCTCAGGCAGGGGAGGAGCACAGAGTCCCGCCGCCCATACCCGAGAGCAGTGGGTTCAGGTTGACCAGGTTCTAGAGATTTTACCGCTGCAGTCGGTAGCTCCAGCTCAACCCGAGGCTAGTGCAACAGTTTCTGAGGCGAAGCAGCTTAGACTTAAGAGGTAGAAGAAGTATCACCCTCCTACCTTCAGTGGATTGGCGACAGATGATGCCTAGTGTTTTCTAGAGGAGTGTCACCGTATTCTCCATACTATGGGTGTAGTGGAGTCGAGTGGGGTTTCTTTCACTACATTCCATCTTAGAGGAGAAACTAATCAGTGTGGTGTGCTTATGAGTTGGGTAGTTGTCCGAGGCAGCATAACTTACATGGACTCAGTTATCGGGCATGTTTTTGAGGGAGTATGTTCCTCAGAGTCTCAGGGACGCATGGCGTGTGGAGTTTGAGCAGTTGCACCAGGGTGGTATAACTATGTTAGAGTATGCAGTTCCCTTCAGTGATTTGGCCCGACATGCACCAGCCTTGGTTGCCACAGTTCGAGAGAGGGTTCGTCGGTTTATTGAGGGACTCCACCCCAGTATCAGGCTTAGCATATCCTAGGAGTTCGAGATGGATATTTCTTACCAGCACATTATGAGTATTGCTAGGAGGTTGGAGGGTATGCTTGCTCGGGAGAGAGAGGAGAGGGAGGCCAAGAGGTCTCGAGAGTTTGGCACTTACAGTGGTACTCGTGCCACAACTGCAATTCATCATGGTAGAGGCTATGTGAGACGCCCCGTTCACTCAGCTCTTCCAGCTGACTCGCCCCATTTTCTCGCGAAAGCGGGTTTCAACAAGTGACAACTCTTTTAAAAGGGTATTAAAAGAGAAGAGTCGCCACCTAACGATTTTAAGGTGCGTTAGGGCACCTATTTGCAAATAACTCTATTTGTCTAGTCAACATCACCAAAGATTGGGTAAGGGCCAAATTACCTCAAAGAGAAGGTGTCAGGCACTCTTCGAGGTCCACAACTATGGGTCCCTGCCAAAACTAAAACTATGTGGATTATGTAATTAGGCTAGGTGACCAAATAAAGATGATATAAAATTGAAGGAATTATTATAACACAATGAGAATTGGTATAAATCTTCAATGATTATAAGGATACAACTACAATGGTCTATGTCCAATGATTAAGCACGTATAATAAATAGGGGGGTCCTATGTTTTTAGCCTAAATGATCACCCTGTGCAACATAAATAATAGTTTACAACTCCTTTTAAATAGGAGTTGCTCATACTATTCAGCGGGCACATACTATCATCTCATGCTACTCGATTACTACGTTGAAATTGTTTACTTAAAGCGTTCTAATTCATTTCTAAGTCGTATCATATGCATGCACTACCTGTCCCATGCCTATAGTCCAGCATGCATTGTACTTCTATTTAGGTGGTTCTAGACTTACTTAGGTTGCTCAAAAAAAGATAAAACTAATCGCACATCGAAAACAAATAGGACCGCACATAATAGAAAATAATGGCTCATGTTAGCCTCCACACATAACCAAAGAAGCACGAAGATTGATTGGCAGATTGTGCAGTAGACAATTTTAGAATTGAGGTGTATTATTCGTGAGTCCTAAACGATTCTGTTTTTGAAATGTACAGGCAACAGATTCACAAATTACTGGCATTAAAACTGTAGACATGATCTCTAGATTGTTTGCGCAATGAGGCAGTGAAACGATCTCGGAATCATGAACTACCACAACTGGTTTTATAGACAAGTTTCTTAGGCAGGTGACAGTGTCCTAGAGATAGGATATCTAGTAGTTGACGATGAAAAATATTTATTGTCTTATCTCTATAGGCATGCTTTCTAAGCGAAGCAGTACAAAATGATATGGAGCAGTTGGTTGACTATTAAACCTTATAGCCATGGTATCGAGATTATCAAAGGTATTACATGGTTGCATTCTATAGACATGGTATCTATATGAGAAATACACTATAATAATTAAAGCAATTGATTAATTGATTATTTAAAGTCCTATAGGCATGGTACCTAGGTAAGAAGAATATTGCATTGCTGCGCCCTATAGACATGCTATCTAAGAGTGCACAGTAGTGGAAACAAGTACCGCAAACACTTGAAATAGCACGTTTTTGGAAGGCTAAGAGATGTAGGTGCGCGTGACTCCTATAGGCATGCTTTCTACACATGAAATAAAAGCATGTAAAGAAAATAGAGAACAGATCACATAGATCCTATAGGCATGATTTCAACCCATTTATGTAAAAGATAAATTATCCCAATTCCCCTTTTTCACTAATCCCCAATCATTTATTTACAGATTATTATAGGCCCAAGAAAAATGATACATGATGAAAAATTACAAGTATGAATTGACACACGCCCACTGAGGCAATTAGAAACCCAACACAGACATAACCTAGGAAGGTCCCTAGGTCTTCAATGGTCTTATTCTTTGCACAATAGTAGATTCAGACATCAGTTTTCCATAGCCACTTGAGTTCCATGCCCAACGTGCATGGCCTAACACTTACTTACCCAAACATATACCAGACTCAACCATATTAGTGACGAATCTAACCAAAACAACTTGAACACTCGATTCTTAAAACTATAGTTAATAGCAGTTCTAGTTAAGACATATAGATAGGATTATGTTAAATTAAAAAGGCCTCAAGCTTGTAATTCACCAGGACTTTAGGCTTAATCCGACCATGTCCTTAGTTATTGAAATACTAAATAGCAGAACATGCAGATTGTTCCCTTCGCATTAATTTTCGTAATTCCCTCTTCGAACCACCTCGAAACAAAAGAAGAAAATAGTTCATGAACAATTCGTAGCTGGCTTTAAACTCGATTTTAATTTACTATCGTGATTGTGTACACGTCCACATGATATAATTATGATTTCTAAAATAAATCAAAGTACGCGTTCGCGCGACTTTTGCTAAATTTTTTTATATAATCTTATTAATTGTGTACACGTACGCGTGACATGATTTTAATACTCAAACAAAATGGATCAACACATATGACCTGTTTCAAAGATAATCCATAATAATTGTAACAAATAAAAGCGGTACAAAGAAAAAAAGGCACATAGATTTTAAAAAATCGGTAATTAACAAATAATCAAGCCAATTTATGATTATAAAGCGACCGTGCTAAAATCGCAGAATCCAAAAATTCCTAACACCTTCTCTCGGGTTAATGAAATTTCTTACCCCATCTTCTGTGTTTCGCAGACTTTAAACATAGTTAATTTTCCTTGATTTGGGATTCTTAAAATAAAGGGTGACTCAAAACATCGTAACAAAATAATTTCGAGTGGCGAATCTAACAAATAGAATAAATCAATCCCATTTCAATAATGTCATTTAAATTTAAAAAACTCATTTCCCCGTACAAAGGAGGTGTGACATGCGTCACCTCAACACCAAATACATAACACGTATCTTCAGGAATTCATATCCTCAGCACCAAGTTTAGAAGTGTTACTTACCTCGAACAGGCCGAATCCAATATCGAGCAAGCCAAACAATACTCTAGAAACACCATCCCCCGTGTACCGACCTCCGAACGGCTCGAATCCCGTGGAAGAAACTTGAAGAACATCCTTGAATTCTTTCAATCTCAAACTTTTAAGATGAAAATACTCCAATAACATTAATAGCCAAAAATTCCCAATTGTTCTTATAATGACCCAACCGGTCGTTTTGAGAATTAACATCATGTTCAGTGGCTTAATGCCTCAAGAAGCTTCGTATATATATTATGAATTTTGTGTGTGGTCGTGTTTGATTTTCAGATGATTCGGGATTGATTTGGAAGGATGATTCTTGTTTTAGAAGCTTAAGTGAAAAATGTTTATCGGAGTTTGGCTTCTGTAAAGACGAATCCAGAATAGTGTTTTGATGAATGCAATAGCTTCGTATGGTATTTTGGACTTAGGCGTATGTCCGTATTGGGATTTGGAGGTCTATAGGTTAGTTTGATGCATTTTGGCAAAAAATGAAAAGTTGAAGGTTTGGAAGGTATGACCGGGAGTTGACTTTATCGATGTCGGGTTTTAATTTCAATTCCGAAAATTGTCATAGCTCCGTTGTGTAATTTAGAACTTGCATGAAAAATTTGACGTCATTCCGGGTTGAATTGATATGATTCGGCGCGACTAATAGAAGTTAAAAGTTTATAAATTCATTAAATTCGGTTTGAAGTGAGATTTGTAGTTTTAATATTTTTTATGTGATTTGAGATCTCGATGTAACGACCTGGCCGGTCGTTTTGATGGTATTAGCCCCGATCCCCTATTTACTGCTTCCCCCACATCGTTTTCTGCTAATGTGACTTGTCGGGAGGTTCTGTTTGTGATTTTGGAGTGATTTGGGACACTTAGTCCCTAAAATGGAAGCTTAAGTTCTAGAATTTTTACCGTAGTCAGAACTGTGTGAAGAAGACTCTGGAATGGAGTTTCATCGGCCCCGTTAGCTCCGTTGGGTGATTTTGGACTTAGGAGCATGTCTGGATTGTGTTTTGGAGGTCTGTAGCTGAATTATGCTTTATTTGGCGAAAATTGAATTTTTGGGAAGTTTGAATAGAAGTGAAATTTTTGATATCGGGGTCGGATTCTGATTCCGGAAGTTGGAGTAGGTCCATAATGTCAATAATGACTTCTGTACAAAATTTGAGGTCAATCTGACGTGGTTTGATAGGCTTCGGCATCGGTTGCAGAAGTTTGAACTTTCAAAGTTCATTAAGTTTGAATTGGAGGGTGATTCGTGTTTTTAGCATTGTTTGATGTGATTTGAGGGCTCGACTATGTCCGTATGGTGTTTTAGGACTGGTTGGTATGTTGGGTTGAGGTCCCGGGGGCCTCAAGTTAGTTTCGGATGCTTAACGGATCGAATTAGAAGATGGAGGAAAGGCTGATGCATTGCAGCTTCTGGTGTAATCTCACTTGCGGTGGGGTTGATCGCAGGTGCGGACTCGAACGTCTGGAAAGAGGAGCGCAGGTGTGACTTGTAGAAGCCTGGCCTGTGGTCGCAAGTGCGATTCTAGGACTGCAAACGCAGAGTCGCTCCTACGGAGAAGGGATCGCAGAAGCGGAAGGAGAGCTGAGTGAGGATTCCGCAGAAGCGAACAATTTTCCGCAGATGCGCACAAGAAGGTGCGGCCACCTGATTGCATAAGCGGTCCAAAGTACCTTAAGTCATATCCGCACCAGTGATGGAATTTCTGCAGGTGCGGCGTCGCAGGTGCGACTGGAAGCCCCAAAAGAGAATTAGCTGGGCAGAAAAGGCTAAGTTCTAGGGTTTATTTCCATTTTTGATTTTGGGACTTTGAGAGCTCGGATTAAGGCAATAATTCAAGAATTTTTTAGAGAGAACTTTAGGGTAATGATTCTTAACTCGTTTATGGTTATATTTCACTAATCTATAGTTGATTTCATCATTTAATTAAGGAATTTGGTTGAGAAATTTGGAGTAAAAGGTTGGAAGTTCTTCAACTAAGTTTTTGATTTTGATTCGGATTTTGATATCGGATTTGGATAATTTTGGTTCGAGTGACTCGTGAGTGAATGGGCACGTTCATATTTTGAGACTTTTACCCGATTCCAAGACGTGGTCCCGATGCGGCTTTTTAGAGCAATTTTTGAATTTCTTGTTAAGGTCTTGATTTCATTAACTAGATCAGTTTGTTATAGTTGTATTTATGATAGGTAATTGTTCTTGCCTAGATTTGGGCGATTCGGAGTCGGATAACCGAGGAAAAGGCTTTCTTACGGATTGATTTGAGCTTGGTTCGAGTTAAGTGACTTGCCTACCTTGTGCGGGGGAAATCCCCTTAGGATTTGGTACTGTTGTGATATGTGAGTGCTGTGCACGTGAGGTGACGAGTGCGTACACAGGCTATTTGTTGTAAAACCCAATTTTTACTGAGTAGTAACCTGTTTTCATCTTAATTGAGTTATACCAGCATGTGTAGTTATCCTGTTTAGTCTAATATCACATGTGTACGTGATTTAACTGGTTATTTGAACTCTGTGCAGCATTCCTAGATGATTTCCTGCTTTTCCTTGATCTTTATTAGTCTTAATTGTATAATTCTTGATTTTAACTGTTGTATTATCAGTTTGAGCTGTGTATTTACTTTTGAGACTACGAGGCCGTACCTCGGGAATTCTCCATGCATATTTACTTTTGAGATTACGAGGAGGTACCTCGGGAGTTCTCCCTGCATATTTACTTTTGAGACTACGAGACGGTACGTCGGGAGTTCTCCCTGCAGATTTACTTTTGAGACTACGAGGAAGTACCTCGGGAGTTCTCCCTGCACATTTATTTTTGAGACTACGAGGCGGTGCCTCGGGAGATCTCTTTGCATATTTACTTTAGGACTATGAGATGGTATCTCGGGAGATCCCCTGCTACGTAACCATGTGTGATGTACTGCTATTTTGTTCTGTTTTCCTTTTGTTAAATTCCAGTCTCTTATTATATTTCTTTACTCTCCTACTTTATTTATTATATACCTGTGGGCCCTGACCTGACCTCGTTACTACTCGACCGAGGTTAGGCTTTGCACTTACTGGGTAACGTTGTGGTACTCATGCTACTCTTCTGCACATGTTTTATGTGCATATCCTGGTGCTCATTATCAGCCGTGTCATCAGTGAGCAGTGACAGTTTGGAGACTTCAAGGTATATCTACTGCGTCCGCAGACCTCGGAGCCCCCTCTATCCTCCCCTATGTCAATTACCTTCCGTATTTCTTTTATTAGACTCTGGTGTATAGAGATACTAGTTTCCTTCTGTAGCTTGTGACTTATGATATTCCGCGTTTTGGGAATACTGTGTATTACTAGAGTGTTGGTTATTGTACATGCCGAGCGACATTTTTACCCGTTTATTCAGTTATCCATTGCAGTTAGTTGTTAAGTTTTATTTCCTTTTTTATTATTTTTGCAATTTGTTAGTCTTACCTAGTCGTAGAGACTAGGTGCCGTCACAACATTTTTCGGAGGGAGTTTTGGGTCGTGACAAGTTGGTATTAGAGCTCTAGGTTCATAGGTGTCGCGAGTCACAAGCTGGTTTATTAGAGTCTCGCGAATCGGTACGGAGACGTCTGTACTTATATTCGGGAGGCTATGGAACTGTTTGGAAAAATTACACTTCTTTGATTCCTTGTCGTACCAAATTGTTAAATTCGAATTCTAAACTTCTGTATCCTATTCTCTCACAGATGGTGAGGACACGTACATTCAGATCTAATGACTAGGCACCCGTGCCCCTTGCTAGATCCGCGAGAGGCCGGGGTCAGGGCCAAGGCCGAGGACGTCCACACAGTGCAACCAGAGCACCCGCACGAGCTGCTACAGAGGAGCCCCCAGTAGCTCCAGCTGGAGGGAAGGCACCTGAGGTACCTGTTGCTGCACCAGCCCTCCAAGAAACTCTAGTCCAGTTTTTGAGCATGTTCAGCACCTTAGCTCAGGCTAGATTGATTCCACTTGCTCCTGCCACATCTCAGGCCGGCGAGGAGCAGAGAGTCCCGCCGTCCATACCCGAGAGCAGTGGGTTCAGGTTGACCAGGTTCTAGAGATTTAACCGCTGCAGTCGGTAGCTCCAGCTCAACCCGAGGCTAGTGCAACAGTTTCTGAGGCGAAGCAGCTTAGACTTAAGAGGTACAAGAAGTATCACCCTCCTACCTTCAGTGGATTGGCGACAGATGATGCCCAGTGTTTTCTAGAGGAGTGTAACCGTATTCTCCATACTATGGGTGTAGTGGAGTCGAGTGGGGTTTATTTCACTACATTCCATCTTAGAGGAGAAATTAATCAGTGTGGCGTGCTTATGAGTTGGGTAGTTGTCCGAGGCAGCTTAACTTACATGGACTCAGTTATCGGGCATGTTTTTGAGGGAGTATGTTCCTCAGAGTCTCAGGGACGCATGGCGTGTGGAGTTTGAGCAGTTGCACCAGGGTGGTATAACTATGTTAGAGTATGCAGTTCCCATCAGTGATTTGGCCCGACATGCACCAGCCTTGGTTGCCACAGTTCGAGAGAGGGTTCGTCGGTTTATTGAGGGACTCCACCCCAGTATCAGGCTTAGCATGTCCCAAGAGTTCGAGATGGATATTTCTTACCATCACGTTATGAGTATTGCTAGGAGGTTGGAGGGTATGCTTGCTCGGGAGAGAGAGGAGAGGGAGGCCAAGAGGTCTTGAGTGTTTGGCACTTACAATGGTACTCGTGCCACAGCTGCAATTCATCATGGTAGAGGCTATGTGAGATGCCCCGTTCACTCAGCTCTTCCAGCTGACGCGCCCCATTTTCTCGCGAAAGCGGGTTTCGACTAGTGACAACTCTTTTAAAAGGGTATTAAAAGAGAAGAGTCGCCACCTAATGATTTTAAGGTGCATTAGGGCACCTATTTGCAAATAACTCTGTTTGTCTAGTCAACATCACCAAAGATTGGGTAAGGGCCAAATTACCTCAAAGAGAAGGTGTCAGGCACTCTTCGAGGTCCACAACTATGGGTCCCTGCCAAACCTAAAACTATGTGGATTATGTAATTAGGCTAGGTGACCAAATAAAGATGATATAAAAATTGAAGGAATTATTATAACACAATGAGAATTGGTATAAATCTTCAATGATTATAAGGATACAACTACAATGGTCTATGTCCAATGATTAAGCACGTATAATAAATAGGGGGGTCCTATGTTTTTTGCCTAAAGGATCACCCTGTGCAACATAAATAATAGTTTATAACTCCTTCTAAATAGGAGTTGCTCATACTATTCAGCGGGCACATACTATCATCTCATGCTACTCGATAAAACTAATTGCACATCGAAAACAAATAGGACTGCACATAATAGCTAATAATGGCTCATGTTAGCCTCCACACATAACCAAAGAAGCACGCAGATTGATTGGCAGATTGTGCAGTAGACAATTTTAGAATTGAGGTGTATTATTCGTGAGTCCTAAACGATTCTGTTTTTGAAATGTACAGGCAACAGATTCACAAATTACTGGCATTAAAACTGTAGACATGATCTCTAGATTGTTTGCGCAATGAGGCAGTGAAACGATCTCGGAATCATGAACTACCACAACTGGTTTTATAGACAAGTTTCTTAGGCATGTGACAGTGTCCTAGAGATAGGATATCTAGTAGTTGACGATGAAAAAGATTTATAGTTTTATCTCTATAGGCATGCTTTCTAAGTGAAGCAGTATAAAATGATTTGGAGCAGTTGGTTGACTATTAAACCTTATAGCCATGGTATCGAGATTATCAAAGGTATGACATGGTTGCATTCTATAAACATGGTATCTATATGAGAAATACACTATAATAATTAAAGCATTTGATTAATTGATTATTTAAAGTCCTATAGGCATGGTACCTAGGTAAGAAGAATATTGCATTGCTGCGCCCTATAGACATGCTATCTAAGAGTGCACAGTAGTGGAAACAAGTACCGCAAACACTTGAAATAGCATGTTTTTGGCAGGCTAAGAGATGTAGGCGCGCGTGACTCCTATAGGCATGCTTTCTACACATGAAATAAAAGCATGTAAAGAAAATAGAGAACAGATCACATAGATCCTATAGGCATGATTTCTACCCATTTATGTAAAAGATAAATTATCCCAGTTCCCCTTTTTCACTAATCCCCAATAATTTATTTACAGATTATTATAGGCCCAAGAAAAATGATACATGATGAAAAATTACAAGTATGAATTGACACACGCCCAATGAGGCAATTAGAAGCCCAACACAGACATAACCTAGGAAGGTCCCTAGGTCTTTAATGGTCTTATTCTTTGCACAATAGTAGATTCAGACATCAGTTTTTCATAGCCACTTGAGTTCCATGCCCAACGTGCATGGCCTAACACTTACTTACCCAAACACATACCAGACTCAGCCATATTAGTGACGAATCTAACCAAAACAACTTGAACACTCGATTCTTAAAACTATAGTTAATAGCAGTTCTAGTTAAGACATATAAATAGGACTATGTTAAATTAAAAAGGCCCACAGACACACATGAGGGAAGTTCAAGCTTGTAATTCAAAAAGAAATTTCAAAGTGACAGGATGGACCAACATATGATAACAAACCTTTCAAAAGAGAGCAGAAGAGTAAAACAATGCTCTAGAAGTAGCCTAAGGGACCTTAAACATAAGAACTTTGATATGAAGGTCTAGCAGAATCAAAATGAAACAACTGAAATAGCAGTTTGCACTAGAAATCCTAACATGGGAGACTAGTGAGCATAACAAATAGGCTAGTAGGCATAGTCTACAATGGTTGAAAAACAATCACATGGAAAACTTAATATGTTGAGCATTAGTCACAACACCAAAGTTCAGGAACATTACCAAGATTAACAAAACAGATAGGCATCTGGACTTATATTAGTTAATCAAGTATAGGAATAAGCTATGTACCGGAGTCTTAAGAGATTATTTAAGAACACAAAATTGAATGAATCACAGAGAATACACTGAATTTACGAATAGCAAGAAAGACATGTCATGCTGGTTTAGAAGTCTAGGAAATACTGGCATTCAAAATATGGCATAAGCATAGATCAATCATGAAGAAATTAACAAGTGGTATAGAAATGACATAATAGGGAGTGATACAATAGGTATGAATTCATCTATCATAAGAATCTGAAATAAGCAGGAGATGAACTCATGACAAGCAGTAGAATAACATTTAGACATACACAAACACTCTAGGCTAAGCAGGCTTCAGACAGTACGAAATTTAAAACTTTAGGAAAGTTCTAATTCTAGGAAACATAAGACTACAGGATAACTTCAAAGCAAAAAGGACCAAAAACATAGTAGCATATTGGTTCATCGGAGCTTAAACAACATAGAAATACAGAGCATGAAAATAAGTGTAAAAAATGAAATTGCGAGAGCCAAAGGTACTTACCAGTTACAAGTTAACAAGCAAACAAATGAGAAGAACAATTTTCCAGAGGTGATTCGATTAATTGTAGCAAAGAGCAGCAGAATCCCCAAAATCCCAATGCGTCAGAGTTCCCAAGGGTTTCAAGTGAACCCCGGGTAGTGCTCGCACTGAGAAATAACACAATAGATTTCGAATGGACTTGGCTTTTATCCGGCCAAGGTCTCAGGTTTTAAAGCATAACGAGTGAGAATGTACGAATAATAATGATTGAGGTCTATTTCAGTGACTGAGGTCCAAAGGGAATCATGGGAGGTGTTTACATAGTAGTAAAATTGAACGAACACAAGGAAACATAATTAATCAAACATAGAATAAGGAAAGAAAACATGCAAAATCAATTCAGAATCAATGTAGGAGAAAAATCGGGTAAACCCTAGTTCAAGAAGAAGATCACAAATAGTCAGAGATCTCACTGAGTCAGACCATATAGCCTGGTAGTGAGTGCATACAGACGAAATATCGTCTATATCTCAAAGTTTGAAGGAGATGGAACTAGATTTGGGAGATTGGTACTTGCTAAAATTGAGGCAAGTACTATATAACACCATAGTATTTTAAGACACATTGAGATAATCAATAAAAGGTAAGTAGATCGCCGAGGGAATCCATCACTTGATCGGATTTGGAGAAGATTAAGGAAGGCGGCTGCTAGGGTTTGTGAAGAGGAAGGTTCGAGAGAATCTGGGGGCAGTGGAATGAGAGAGTGGTATTTAGGTTTAGGGGTTTGGTGGATAAAAGAAAGGGATGGTTTGTGGGTCGTTGATTCTCTGAGATCAACGAGAAAGATTAAAAGGGACATGGGGCGGGTTATAAGATGGATCACGACCTGGTTGGGCTAAAAGGGTCATCTGGTATAGGACTGGAGATTTATTGGGGTGTTGGGCTAATGGTTTGGGCCAAATTTTGTCCGAATATTAGCCTATTTTGGGCAAATTCTTGAAACCCTTTAAAATTAAAAAATAAATTATTAAAACGTTTAATAAATGGTAAAAATAATAAATCAAAATTATAAAAATGCTATTTGGCGTAAATAATATAGTAAATGCAATAATTTGTAGAATATAGGTCATTTTTGCAAAATTTTGTAAATAACTCAAAAAATACAAATGTAATTATGTGAAATGAAGTAGAAATGTTTTAAAACATGTATGTGGGTATAAATAATAAATTTGGATGATTAATTCATCACAAATTATTTAAAGGGATAATTAATAAATATTTAAGTAATTTAAATGCTAGAAAAATTTATTTTAAAACTCTAAAGATTACGGAAAATACTTGTATAAATCTTGTAAATTAAATAATTATGCAAAAAATGAGATTTTGAAAATACATGTAATATATTGAAAAAATATGATGGCAAAATTGGGTATTAACAACTGCCCTTCCTTACCCGGGAATGATGAAGGAGTTGTCGGGTAAAGAAAATGATGATCAATTTTGGCCGAATTGAGTGGGGAATGATGTGATTTGGAAAAATAGGGGTCGAACACTGGTTCCTGACTTGCCAACATATCCCTGGTATTACCTGAATCAGGCCCTGTGTAGTTTTGGATCCAACGACGAACAAAATCGATGGAGTTGTTATAAGAATGGTCGCATGTTTTGAAAAGGTTCTTTTGGATAGGAAAATCTTGTAAGTAACGGATAATTTTAGGTGGAGTCATGAATGCGAAATTAACGTTACGGGTGTATCACAAGGCAGATATATGAACGGTCATAGAGTAAAAGGTAGGCAATTATCGATCGTTAGTTACGGAAACCAGGGCTAAGATTGCTCCCATTTGTAGAACGGTCACCTCCCAAATTTCCTGATAAACTTAACACACGGTGCATGCGAATATATATGGGTTATTATGAAAATTTAAACATGATGCAAATTCCCTTTGGACCGTGAAGGTTGTATTTGGACAATGAGGATGATTTCCTTAGACCATGACGTCCTGGGCCATGAAGCATATGATAAGGGATTCGCATGCCATGAAATGGTGTCCTCGAGCCATGAGGATGGTGCCTATGGACTATGACGCCTTTGAATAATGATGTGCAGTTTCGAGAGATCCTCAGTCTATTAAATGGTGTCTTCAGACTATGAGGATGGTGCCTTCGAACTATGACGCCTTTGGACAATGTGGCGATGTTTCAACCCATGAAATGCAAATATATGGCAGCATCATTCGTTTGATAGAGGAAACAGGTGATGATTAGTTATATGCGAGGACGAGACAAGGCAAGACTTAGTCTTGTATAAGATGAGGGAAATGCTTAGTCCCATGCGAAGAGTGGAGAGAAGGCTTAGTCTTATGCAAAGAGAGGCTATGTTTAGCTTTATGCAATGGCGAGGGCAGTGTTTAGCCTCATGCAAGGGATGGATACAGTGCTTATTCTCATGCAAAGAAAGGCAATGTTTAGCCTTATACAATAGTGAGGGCGGTGTTTAGCCCTATGCAAAGAGTGGAGACAGACTCGAGATCTTGCCCCAAACATGATGAAATCGGACAGACTCGAGATCTTACCCCAGTTTCTGATCATGGGGGAAATGAATACTTTATTCGGGTGTGACCGAACCCACAGGTCTGCTACGTATCCCCTCTTAAACGGGAATCAGGTCAAGCGTAGTTCATTTACATCAAATAGAAAATGCGAACAATCTTAAACATAGTATCTCTTGACTACGTCTGAATCGATAGATTTTAGCCAAATTTCTCTGTCCATTTCTGCGAGTATAAGTGCTCCTCCTGCCAGTACCCAGTGAACCATGTAAGGACCTTGCTAGTTGGGTGAGAACTTCCCCTTGGCTTCATCCTGATGCAGGAATATTTTCCTTAGTGCCAATTACCCCAGTGTGAATTGCCTTGGTCTGACGATTTTGTTGAAATCCCTTGCCATTCTGTTCTGTTAAAGTTGACCGTGACATACCAAATTCATTCTTTTTCCATCAATGAGATCTAGTTGTTCATACCCATTCCCCATCGCTAAGCTCAGCTTCTTGTATGATTCTTAAGGAAGGAATTTCCACCTCGACGGGAATGACAACTTCAGTACCATAAACCAGTAGGTGGGAGTTGCCCCAGTTGATGTGCGAACCTTGGTACGATATCCAAGTAAAGAAAATGGCAGCTTCTTGTGCCATTGTTTGTAATTGTCCACCATTTTCCTCAATATCTTCTTGATGTTCTTGTTGGTGGCTTCTACGGCTCCGTTCATTTGCGGCCTATATGTTCTGGAGTTCCTATTCTTGATATCGAATGTTTCACACATGGCCTTCATCAAATCGTTGTTGATATTGGCAGCATTGTCATTAATGATTGACTCTGGTATTCCAAATCGACAAACAATGCGATCCCAAACAAAATCTGCTACAACCTTTTTAGTTTCAGCTTTATAAGATGCAACTTTAACCCATTTTGTGATGTAGTCTATGGACACCAGAATGAACATATGCCCGTTTGAAGCAGTGGGCTCGATTAGGCTGATGACATCCATACCCCAAGCGCAGAAAGGCCAGGGTGAAATTGTTGTATTGAGTTCATTGGGCGGTACTCGTATCATGTCAGCATGTATCTGGCATTGGTGACAGTTTTGAACATACTTGATACAGTCTGTTTCCATAGTCATCCAGAAATACCCTGATCTTAGTATCTTCTTGGCTAACATGAAACCATTCATATGCTGCCCGCAAGTTTCGGCATGTATTTCCTCGAGCAATCTGGATGCCTCCTTGGCATCGACAGACCATAGTAATCACATGTCAGGAGTCCTTCTATATAAAATTCCTCCGCTTTGAAAGAAATGGTTGGATAATCTTCGAAGAGTGCGCTTTTGAGTATGGGAAGTGGTCTCTGGGTATTCTCCCTTTTCTAGGTACTTCTTGATATTGTGGTACCACGGGTTTCTGTTAGTCTCTTCTTCAACATGAGCACAATAATCGGCTGCTTATGGATTCCTATTGGGATAGGATCAATGAAATTCTTGTCTGGGTGTTGTATCACGGAAGACAAAATGGATGGCGCATCTGCGAACACATTCTGAATCCTTGGAACATATTTGAACTCTATCTTTGTGAACTTCTTGATCAACACTTGTACAGAATGCAAATATGGAAATATTTTGGTGTTCTTCATAGCCCATTCCCCTAGAACCTGGTGCACCAAAAGATCTGAATCTCCGATTACCAGTAGCTCCTAAACATTTATGTTAATGGCAAACCTGAGTCCCAAGATGTAGGCCTCATATTCCGCCATATCGTTGGTGCATGGAGACTTGAGTTTTGCGGATACCGGATAGTGTTGGCCGATTTCTGATACTAAGAGAGCTCTGATACCCACTCCTTTGAAGTTTTCTGCTCCGTCGAAGAACATCCTCCATCCATCATATGCCTCGGTGATATCCTCTCCTACAAATGACACCTCCTCATCGGGAAAGTACGTTTCTAGTGGTTCATACTCTCCGTCTACGGGATTTTTTGCCAGAAGATCCGCCAGTGCTTACCATTTGACTTCTTTTTGAGTCACATAGATGATCTCAAACTCACTTAATAATATTTTCCACTTTTCTAACTTACCCGTCGGCATAGGTTTCTGAAAGATGTATTTTAGCGGATCCATCCTTGATATGAGATATGTAGTGTATGCATAGAAATAATGCCTCATCTTCTGAGCTATCCATGTCAAAGCACAGCAGGTGTATTCCACCAAAGAGTACTGGGCTTCGTAAGTGTCACACCTCATTTTTCCGACACAGGGTTGGATACGGGAGTTTTTTCCAATTTAAGTGACATTATGCGGATTTGGGATTTATTTATTAGTTTCAGAGTCGCCACCCATATTTTTTACGATGTTCCGGGACACCATTTATTTATTGAAATCCCAAACCGAGGAAATTTTGACTGTGTTTTGACTTTTCTGCGACCAGAGATCCGAGTAAGGAATTCTGTTAACCCGGGAGAAGGTGTTAGGCATTCCCGAATTTCGTGGTTCTAGCACGGTCGCTTAACTATTAATATTTGGCCTAATTATCTAATTACTTACATATTTTAAACCTATTGTACTTTTAGCCTTTTTCACTTCTTAGCCACTTTTAATATTTATGAATTTATCTTAACCAAGTCACGATGGCGTGCACTTGTTGTTTTTGGACACATCACAACCGCGTC
>ML366945.1:0-29487 GCA_005239505.1 Nicotiana paniculata | reverse complement strand
TTAAAAAAAAAAAAAAAAAAAACTCCCAGTCAAACCTATCAACACTCCAAACCTTCAACTTTTCAACATTCGCCAAAAAACACCAAACCAACCTACAGACCTCCAAATCCAAATCCGTACATACGCCGAAGTACAAAAGTACCATAAGAAGATATTGGGATCATCAAAACACCATTTCGGAGTTGTCTACAAAAAAGTCAAACTCCGGTAAACTCCTACAACTTTAGCTTCTAACGTTGGGACTAAGTGTCCTAATTCACTCCAAAACCTCCCCGAAACTAAACCAACCATCCCGGAAAGTCAGTTAACCTTTATTACACTTATGTAAAACATCAAATAGGGGAAACGAGCTTAAAATACTCAAAGTAACTAGTTGGATCATTACAGTAAAATACCAAATTATCACTCAACCAAAGGCCTCCAAAGTCAATCACACAGGCACTTAACATATCCTCAAGAATCTGAATAGTATTCTCGGACTGACCGTCAGTCTACGGATGAAAGTTTGTGATAAGATCCACCCGTGTACCCAACTTCCGCTGAACATCTCTCCAAAAGTGAGATGTAAACTGATTGCCACAATCTGAAATGATATAAATAGGTATCCCATGCAAACGTACTACCTCACAGATGTAAATCTGAGCTAACTTCTCCGAAGTATAAGTAGTTAACAATTTTACAATGTGTGCAAACTTGGTCAACCTATCCAAAATGACCCGAATAGATCAAACTTCCTCAAGGCACATGGTAAGCCTACCACAACGTCCATGGTGACATGCTCCCACTTCCACTCCGATATAACAATTTTCCAAGTCCAACCATCTGGTTTCTGATGTTCATACTTATCTTTATGGAAATTCAAACACCGTAAAACATGCTCCAAAATGTCCTTATTCATCCTCTATCACCAATAGTGGTGGGAAAATGGTTAAAAAAGAATTATTCACCCATATTATCCATTAAAAATGAGTTGGATAATGAACTTCTTAAAAGTGAGTCAAATATGGATAAGAACCATATTATCCACTTGGAAAATGGATCACCAATGGATAACTAATGGGTTTAACTTTAACAATTGTAAAGCCACAAATTGGGGTTCCTCAAGTTTGGGAGACTAGAAATTCTTCCACAAGTGATCATATTCAAGAAGTCATAGATAATATGAATATCCATGTTATCCACTGGTTAACCTATTTTTTATCCGTATTAAATATGAGTCGGGTCGGGTAATTTATCCATTTTTTGCATTATCCATTTTCGTCCCGCCCATATCCGACCTGGCTCCCTATTTTCCACCCCTAATAACCAATAATGCTGCTTCAACTCATGATACATCTTCGTAGAACCTGGATGAATAGAATACTATGTACTGTGTTCCTCCTTAAGTATCGAATCCCTCAAACCATCAACATTAGGAACACAAAGTCGACCCTGAAGTCATATAGCACCATAATATCGTATAACCATCTTCTTAGCACCACCTTGTTGCATCGTATCCTTAATCACTAATAAATGAGAATCATCATACTGGCGAGCCTTAATGCACTAAAACAAGGATGACTTTGCAACAATACAATCAAGAACTCTACTACGCTCAGAACTATCCAATCTCCCAAGGCTATTGGGCAAAGACTGAACATCTACAACCAAACTATCTGTACTCTCCATTTTCCTACTCAAGGAATTTGGTACAACATTCTGCTTACCTAGATAATATAAGATAGTGATATCATAATCCTTAAGAAACTCAATCTATCTCTGGTACCTCAAATTTAGATCTTTTTGCTTGAACAAGTGTTGAAGGCTATGATGATCAATGTATACCTCACACGCACATCGTAGAAGTAATGCCTCCAAATCTTGAGTGCATACACAATAGCTGCTAACTCCAAATCATGAACTGGATAATTCTTCTCATGAGGCTTCAACTACTGTGATGCATAAGAAATCACTCTATTCTTAAGCATCAATACAACACCAAGGCCAACACATGAAGTATCACAAAACACCGTGTATTTCCCGAAATATATGGGCAACACCAACAATAGGGTTGTAGTAAAAAAAACCTTGAGCTTCTGATATCTCTCCTCACATTTATCAGATCATCTAAAAGGAATACCTTTCTGAGTAAACTTAGTCAAAAGAGCTACAATGGATGAAAACCCCTCTACAAAACAATGATAATAGCTGCCAAACTCAAGAAACTCATAATCTCTATAGCTGTAGTAGGTCTAGGCTAACTCTAAACCACTTCAATCTTCTTGGGATCAAATTTAATACCATCACCCTGACACTGCGTGACCTAAGAATGCAACTGAGTCCAGCGAAAACTCACACTTATAAAATTTTGAATAAAAATTATTTTGTTTCAATGTTTGAAGCAAAATCCTCTATTGGTGCTCGTGGTCCTCTCTTCTACAAGAGTAAACCAAGATTTCATCAACAAAAACTATCACAAAAGAGTCTAAATAAGGTTGTAACATCGATTCATCAAATCCATAAACGTGGAAGGAGCATTGGACAAACCAATTTACATTACCAAGAACTGATCATACCAAGAACTCATAATGACCATAACGTACCCTAAAATCTCTCTTAGGGATATCCGAAGCCCTAACATTCACCTGATAAATAGCCTGACCTTGTGTCAACCTTAGAGAATAGCTTAGCACCTTTGTATACGATCGATATCGGCGACTTCGATATCGAGGTCTCTGAAGCATGCCAAGCCCGACCTCGAGGGGGCGAAGTAGAAAATAAAGTTCGACCTCGAGGCAAATGCCTCGAGAAAGCATATCGGGGACTCATCTCAGCATACCTCGAGGCAGTATAAAAATCGACGACCGTCATCGAAAGGCGGGAAATTCACAAGGGCACGTGGTTAGAGCTGACAAGGTCTGGAAGAATAGTACGAGTCCGTATTGAGCCACTATACAACTGTACCGGTAGATTTTCCTTGGTGATTATTAGACATGTACTATGTTGGGATCCTCACTTCCTATATAAAGGGGACCCCTGTCATTTTTTAACATATATGAATATTCAATACCATGGAACATTTCTCTGCTTTTCTTATCTAAGTGTGCTCAACAATTGTTCCACTGATTTATTGCCTTCCATTTATTCTGTTCATTAATTGTTCTTCATTTATTGCTCGTTATTGGCCGCAAAAGGCTATCCCCGAGACCCCCAGTATTATTTTTTCTCCAACGACTGCTCATTACTAAGCGTCTTTGTTCGACCCCGAGGCCCAGTTTCAGTGAGCTCGAGGCCCCTCTTTGTGCCTATTTTGGTTTGCATATCTTACTCCTTTGGCTCACACTTAGCGTTACCTATTTAATAACTAGTATTAAGATAAACCACATATTTTAGAACCACAAATCAAATATAATTGTTAATACCATTTTCAAGATAAATAGTTTGGTGCCCACCGTGGGGCTAAAAATAATAGTTATTATTTTAGTGCTAGTTTTCTGAAAACACACATTATTCTTGACACTTTTTCCTGTCCACGATTTTTTGATTTAAGGTAAAAAATGTCTAACTCAGTGAATGAACATGAGGCCCATGGAGATAACATCACAGCGACCCCAATCACTGGTGTACCACCGCAAAATCTTGAGGTAGCACCAGCGTCACTCCCCGTCAATATGGCCTCTCGCAATGTTGTGCATATCGATGTAGGCTCTGATACTAATGAAAGTGCACGCGAAGGTGACCAACACGAAGCGTAGAAAACTCTAGCTCGAGAAGAAAGAGAAGTTAGCCTACAAGTCATTTTTGAGATGGTACAAACATAGCAAGTGGATATTGCTCAGTTGCAGAGCCAACAAAAAACTCCAAGCACAACGACACCGGAAAAAACATCTCGAGTCGAGCAGGCACCAGAGAGATAGAGAAACAACAAGTCAGCAACAGACCCCGCTATCATGAAGATGCTCGAGGACCTTACTAATAGGATTGAATCAGGGGAAATGAAGATAGAGGATAAAAATAAAAATGTGGAGACCTATAAGTTGAGGGACGATCAGATCCCGAGCGCACCCCCGATTTTAAAGGGTGTAGATTTAAATTAGTTCGTGCAGAAACCATTCCCATCGAGTGCGGATCCAAAGCCCATCCCGAAAAAATTCAGAATGCCCGATATTCAGAAGTATAACAGAACCACGGACCCCAATGAGCACATCACTGCTTACACTTGTGCTGTAAAGGGAAATGACCTGAAGGATGACAAGATTGAATCTGTCTTGTTGAAAAAGTTTAGAGAAACACTATCGAAGGGGGCCATGATGTGGTATCATAACCTACCCCCGAACTCAATGAATTCGTTTTCCATGTTGTCAGATTCTTTTGTAAAGGCACATGCCGGTTCCATCAAGGTCGCTACGAGGAAGTCCGTTGTATTCAAAATCAAACAAAGAGAAAACGAGATGCTAAGGGAGTTCGTATCTCGCTTTCAAATAGAGTGAATGGAATTACCACCAGTCTCCGATGATTGGGCAGTGTAGGCCTTCGTTCAGGGTCTGAACGAGCAAAACGCGTTAGCTTCGAAACAGCTAAAGCAGAACTTGATCGAATATCCCGTCGTGATTTGGGCTGATGTACACAAAAAATATCAATCAAATATCAGGTTCGAGGACGATCAATTAGGAGCCCCCTCTGGCTCAGTATATCCAAGCAGGCTCCTAGCAAATGAAGCAAGGTCTATAGAAAGAGAGTAAAAATCAAGCAAAGAAAGGTATCAACCATACGTCCAAGATCAAAGAGACACTTCGAGGAGGAATATCAAAGAGACACTTCGAGGACACGCGTTCACACCTTCCTGATTTAGAAGAAGCCATGTCGGCCTTGAAATCGGAAGACGTTTCACAAGGTCTTGGGATGAACTCGCCAATGCAAGGAGGCACTACTACTTTTCTCTTTGGCGAGCGTGACGGTGAAGAAGTTTCTCCCTTCTTGGGAGCCGTCTTTGAAGTCTTTGTCATTCTAGCTGAAAAAATCTTAGAAAGAGGGGGGGGGTATAAAATGATCGAAAAATGAACACGAGAGAGAAGCAAAAGAAAGAGTGATTAGAGCTCAGAAGATATTGTGAAGAGTGAAAGTTCAATAAATGAAGGATTGGGGTATTTTTAGTAGTGATTTAGGTGTGTTGAAGAAGGTAAAAGGTCGGCCAACCGCCATTCTCATACTATGACCTTTCGAGAGTCGTGCAGGTGTGTCCCTTGCACATCCTTGCTGTCATAGCAATCACTGACTTCACGTGACTGACGTCATGATGTGGACATAAAAAATTCGAAGGATTCAAATCGTTTCTTACCATTTAATTCTAAGAAAGGCGGGACTATCTGTATACGGTCGATATCGGGGACTCCGATATCGAGGTCTCTGAAGCATGCCAAGACCGGCCTCGAGGGGGGAGAAGTAGAAAATGAAGTTTCACCTCGAGGCGCATGCCTCGAGAAAGCATATCGGGGACTCATCTCAGCATACCTTGAGGTAGTATGAAAATTGACGACCGTCATGGAAAGGCGGGAAATTTCCAAGGGCACGTCGTTAGAGCTGACAAGGTCTGCAAGAATGGTATGAGTCCGTACTGAACCATTATACAGCTGTACCAATAGATTTTCGTGGTGATAATTAGACATGTACTATGTTGGGATCCTCCCCTCCTATATAAAAGGGACCCCTGTCATTTTGTAACACATGAATATTCAATACCACAGAACATTCTCTGCTTTTCTTATCTAAGTGTGCTCAACAATTGTTCTACTGATTTATTGCCTTCCATTTATTGTGTCCATTAACTGTTCTTCATTTATTGATCATTATTGGCCGCAAAAGTCTATCCCCGAGACCCCCAATATTATTTTTTCTCCATCGACTGCTCATTACTAAGCGTCTTCGTTCGACCTCGAGGCCTAATTTCAGTGAGCTCGAGGCCCCGCTTTGTGACTATTTTTGTTTGCATATCTTACTCCTTTGGCTCTCACTTAGAATTTCCTATTTAATAACTAGTATTAAGATAAACCACATATTTTTATAACCACAAATCAAATATAATTGTTTATACCATTTTCAAGGTAAACAACCTTTAATATGATGAAACAAAACATCAATACGAGGTAATAGACACTTGTTGTTGATAGTAACCTTGTTCAACTGCATAGTCAATGCACATCCTCATAGTGTCATCCCTCTTATTTACAAGTAACACTAGTGCTCCCCAAGGAGAAAGACTTAGTCTAATAAACTCCTTTCCAACAAAATATCGAAATTGCTCATTCAACTTAGCTGGAGTCATGCGGTATAGTAGAATAGACATGGGCCTAGTGCCCGAAACAAAGACAATACCAATATTAATATCCCTAAGTGGTGGCATCCCGTAGATCCATAGGGAACACCTATGGGAACTCTTTCAACACTGAAACCAAATCCATGAAAGTAACTCCATGCTAATATATCGAATAAAAGCCAAATATGCTAGATATTTGTTCTGAACCATGCGTCAAGCCGTAAAAATGAAATCACCCTACTCCTTGAATGTACAAGTGACCCTCTCCATTCTAATCTAGGAAATCATGGATTAGCTAAAGTCACAATCTTGGCATCACAATCCAAGATAGCATGATACAGAGATAACCAATTCATACCAAGAATCACCTAAAATTCCACCATGTCCAACTAGATAATATCAACCGTCATATCATACCATTAATAGTAACCACACAAGACCAATAAACCTGAACCACTATAATAGAATCTCCCACATGCATAGACATATGAACAAGAATATCCAAAGACTCATGGGACATACCTAAATATGATTTTTTAAAGATAACATATACAAATAAATAAAGCCTGGATCAAACAGTGCAAAGCATATCTACGACAAACTAAGACAATACATATAATGATTGTGTCTGATGTCACTGCCTCAAGTCTACTAGGAAAATCATAGTAATGAGATTTTGCTTCATCGATCTATCCTCCTTCTCTAGGATGCCCTCTAACTAGCTGACCATTACCTTTAGCTGGCTAACCTCCGCTGGTTGGGCAGGTGGTGTGGCAACTAGGGATGGAGTCGTAGCCTAAGTACCATGCTGAGAGATACCACTCTGAAGTATAAGAAAATCCCTCCTGCTATGCCTCAAATCTTCGCACTCAATGCAACCTCTCTATTGGCGTGGCTGCTGGGACTGAGTCAGCCCTGACGACCAGAATAAATTTTATACGAAACATAAACTGAGGTGTATTTTAGGATGCCTGCCTAAAAAGGGAAACTGAAGTTCCATGAGAAGTTTGAAGCACTGAGTGAACTGGTTTACTCGAATAGCCTCTACCAAAATGTCTTATACCTGATGATGAGGCACCATTAAATCCTCCTAAATAACGAGGCCTTTTATCCATTGTCACATCTCTCTACTAACCATGGATGCGGCCAGTCCTCGATGCTATCTCTACTACATGTTGAAAGTAGTCTATATATATGTCTCTCTACCATACCAAGCTTAATTCAAAATTTTAGCGCCTCAATGAACATTTTCACCTTCTCAGTCTCGGTGGGAATAAAAAAATATCTGCATAATAGGAGAACTCCACAAACCTCATCTCATTATGTGTAACTAACATACCGTCTTGTTGCAGGTGCTCAAACTAACTACACAACTCATATCTCCTAGTGAGTAGAATGAACTTCTCTACGAAGAGAGTATAAACTGAGTCTAAGTGAGAGGAAATGACCCTGCTGCCTACTCTGCGCATATGTCTACCACCAGCTCTTGGCTATCCCTTCAACTCAGAATTGGTGAAATCAAACTCTATAAGACTCCACAAGACCTAAATTGCGCAAAATCTTTTTACACCGATCCAGGAAGTCATGGGCATCAACTGTAGGATCATCATTGAAACAAGGAGGATTTAAGTTCTGAAATCCATCCATCATATTCTTCTCATCAATAGACAGAACATGCCTAACCTAAGACCTACCTACAAATATAGGATGAACCACTCTAGAGTGTGAGTACCTAGGGGCTCCCTCTCTAGCCTGAGAAGTAGCTGGGACCATAGGAATCATTTGGGCCTATGACAAGCCCTCAAAGTAACTCATAATTCAGACCATAGTGTCCTGAAGCACTTGGAGTAGCAATAAAACCCTCAAAAACCTGAGTTGTACTTGGTGGAAAACCTATACTAGGGATTGGTCCACTTTAAGAGCAATAGGTAGCTCATCAGCAGCTTCTCTAGCACAAGCATGAGTAGATGTGGGTGCTCCACCTCTCACAAGTGCTGGTGTGTGTACTCTAGCCTGAGCTACAGCCCTACCCTGACCTTTGCCTCTCCCGACTCCGACATGGGTACTGGATCCTGCACAGCTGCTGCTGATGCACGTGTTCTTACCATCTATGATAGAATTATAGAGTAAATATTCAAACTTCAAGATAAAATAAAGGACGTACAATAAGGAAAGAAAAGGGAAGTTTCCTAGTAGTTCATAGCCTCTTGAAGATAAGTATAGACATTTTCATATTGATCCACAAGACTCTATTTGACATGTTCATGACCCTTGAACCCTTGAACCTAGAGCTCTGATACCCGCTTTGTCATGACTCAAATTCCCCCAAAGATCATGATGGCACATAACTCAAATACTCTACGTAAGCCAACATTCATAATCAACCAAAGCAAGACAAGTAAAGGATAATCTACAAGAATAATATAGATAAAACATAAGTAAGTCTCAAATCATCAAGCTAATATGAAAAATACTATAACAATCCCCAAATTCCAGTAGTATGAAGTCATGAGTTACTAAAATGTAATAAAATAGTCTCATAATACAATAATATTGTCTGTAATAATAAAAATAGTATGAGATAAAGAAAGGGGACTCTATAATGAGTCTGTCATAGCAGCTCACCACGAGTCTCCAATTGTCAACTACTAAGCACCCTCCTGGACACCGCTGGGACTAACAACAATATCTGCATCAAATATGTATATGTATATTATGAGTATAAACATCAATGTGTACTTGGGAGGTGTCAAGTCTATCTCGAAGAAGTAGTGATTTGATTTGAAAAAAACACGATAATCACCTTCATGACCTAAATTGTTCATAATAGCACGGTATCTCAGAAAATATCCAAGAACTATCAATATAATAAGGTGAACAAATCAATGATAGGATAAGCATGCTTCTCAAAATAATATAACCAAAATATTATTCAATTTTATGTCCGCATATAAAGATGACATGCAACATGTATCACCTATATAAATATGACTTTATGAGTCTAGGATGTTTATGTATTCTCAAGACTCAGTTAACCGATATTAAGCATATTGTATGTGCTCCAAAACGATATGTGTAACACCTGTGCTCACATGGCCCAATGTAACATGGATAATCACCTGATTCTAGAGGGACGAATCCATATCAAGCTTTGCACAAAAAAGTTATTGTGCCACAACAAATCAATGTCACAATAACTGCACTACATAAACCATCGTGCTATAACAATATCAATTAGCTCATAATGTCCCAATATGCCATAATCGGTATCAAGATCTCCATCTACAAGGATTTATGCATATTCTCAAGATATAATAAATAAGATGCACAAGGACATAATGAATACAAATACGGATATATGTTTATGACATAAATATGACTACCGCTAAAACAAGTATATCAACATCTCAAGAATAGCTCACCATGCCCAAATAATATGTCATAAGCGTAAAGATAATTTCTAGAATGAATAAATAGACTCAGATAGTGGTACAATAAGATAAAGCATAGGTCAAGAAGAACACGCAACCAAACAAATCATAAAGAAACCTACAACTACCCCCAAGTATTGTAAACCCTTAGTATTCTTATATACATTTGTCACCTTGCATATACATCATCCCCAAATCACATAGCATGTAACACATAAATCCAATTAGAAGAAATTCCCTCTTAATAAGGTTAGACAAGAGATTTACCTTTTTATGGAACATCTTCAACCCTCAAATGCCGTATTCATTTGAACTTCTCTTTCAATTGTCCTGAATTTATCCAAACAACACTCAAATAAGTCAACCAATACTTTAGGAATCATTTTCAATCTAAAAATATTCAATCTTTAATGAATGTAGAAAAGGTTAACAAAGGTCAACCTGAATCCACATGTCTGGAATCTAAAATTGAACACAATATCCGATCACCATGACCTCAAGATTCCATATATATACTTTGTTTCCAAATTCAATCCTAAATCGACATTTGAAACCCAACAAAATAATTACACTTTATGACTAAATCCTCTTTATTTTTATTCAAAATCCTTAAATTTAGATGTAATAATACATGAGTGTTAAATATCTTATGTTAATTCAAGTTTAAATCACCGACCTTTGAAGTTGGGGTGAAAATCTTCAAAATTTGTCTTTTCTCGATGTGTAGGTCTAAAAAACAGTAAAAATGGCAAACTTTCGAGATCTGCTGTCACACCTCTTTTTATACCACACAACCCTATTAAGTGGTTGAGTTAGAAGAGTTTTTCCAATTGAAGTGACGTTTTGAAAAGGGATTATTTATTATTTCAGAGTCTCTACCTGGAATTTAGTTTTGGTGTTCCAAGTCACCTTTTATTGAATCCCTTAGAAAAAGGATGATTTGACTTCTAATTTATGGTCTACAAAAATAGAAGACTGAGTAAGGAATTCTGTTAACCGAAGGGAAGGTGTAAGGCACCCTTCGAGTCCCGCGGTTTTAGCACGGTCGCTTTATTGACTAATGTAAGGCTTAAATTAATTTTTTAGTTATTCTTGTATTTTATTGATTGTAGCTTATTAATGTAACGACCCGACCGGTCGTTCCATGAGATTTACCCCATTTCCCTTATTTCTGCATTTGTTATGTATCGCTATCTTGTTTTTGATGTGTTGGATCAGTTGGTTTGGGTACGGAGTAGTTATGGTGAGAGTTTAGGCATTTAGCCTTTTAAAGTATCCTAATAGTTGAGAAAGTCAATTGAGAGTTGACTTATTGGTAAATAACCTCAGAATGCGGATTTTATGGCTCGAGTAGCTTCATTAGGTGATTTGGGACTTGGGAGTGTGTTTGGAATATTTTTGTGATGTCCGGAGTAGAATTAGGCTTGAATTGGCGAAAGTTAGTTTTTGGAGATTTTTTGTCGACAGTGGAAAATAGGCTATCGAGGTCGGAATGAAATTTTGGAAGTTGGAACAGTTTCGTAATGTCATTTTGGATATGTCTACAAAATTCAGGTTAATCGGAGGTGTTTTGGTTGGTTTCGGTGTAGTTGGCGAATTTTAGGAGTTTCAAAGTTCTTAGGCTTGAATTTGATGAAAATTTGGTGTTTTCGTGTTGTTTTTGGTTTTTCAAAGGCTCGACTAAGTTTGAATAATGCTACGGGGTGTGTTGGTATATTTGGTTGGGGCCCCGAGGGGCTCGGGATTGATTTCGTATGGGTGACGGGAAGTTGGAGTGATTATTTGGAAATATGTTGTGCTGGTTTCCTGGTAGTTTCGTACCTGCGGAAGGGGAGTCGCAGGTGCGGTTGTGCAGGTGCGGTTGTGCAGGAGCGGATAGAAAGGTTGCAGGTGCGAGTTTTGCTTGTGTAGGGAATAGTCCGCAGGTGCGAGGGGTTTGTCGCACCTGCGATGTGGTTGGTGCGGAAGAGGAGTCGCAGGTGCGATGTGGCTGGTGCAGAAAGGTGGTCGCAGGTGCGAGAATTGGCCAGTTAAGTGAGTCTCGCAGGTGCGCACCCTGGGACCGCAGGTGCGCACCCTGGGACCGCAGGTGCACACCCTGGGACCGCAGGTGCGGAAATGACTGTGCAGAATAGTATAAAAAGGACCTCTCCGCGAGATTTATTAGTTTTCATCAATTTGCATGCGGGAGGAGTCCATTGAAGGTGGTTTTGAGAGAGAATTTCAAAGTTCTTCAGCAAAGGTAAGTTCTTTGGTTGTTAATCCCGTTCCTATGCTATTTTATTAAGATTAGGCTTGAAAATTTAAGGATTTGGGTAGGAAAAAAGTTGGAAAAATGGGAGGAAAGAATTGGGATTTCTTTTGAGGTTTTGGAATGGCAATTGTGGTCCGATTTTTGTGTTCTTGGTATGTAGAGAATCGTGGGAGGACGAGGTTTCTAATGATATAAAAATTAATGAATTCCGAGATGCGGACCCGGGGCTCGGGTTTGGCCGAATTTTGAGATTTTTGATTAAATTGATAATTTTCGATTAGGTTGTGTTCCTTGAGTATATACTAATGATGTTGAACTGGTTTTGGCTAGATTCGGAGCAACCAGGAGACAATTTGAGGGGCAAGGGCATAGCGGACTAGTGTCGCGGCCCGGTAGAGGTAAGTAATGGTCTTAAATCTTGTCCTGAGGGTATGGAACCCCGGACTGCATTATTTTGTCGCCGAATTTTGAATGGCGCACATGTTGGATGACGAATATGTGTCGCATATTGATTTTTGGATTGGACTAGGTCCTCTCCGCGGCAACTAATGAGTTGCATATTTACTCAAATTCTTATGTTAAATTATGTTCTAAAGATTTGTGAAATATTTGGGCTGTAAGCCGTGTTTGGGGCCTCGTGCCGATCTGTTTAGACCCCTTTGAGGGCATTTTACTAATGTTTTCCTCACTACCTTATAATGATTTTACTCATCATCATTGTGCATACTGTTTTATATGAAACTCAGCCCGATTTACACTACATGAGCATTAAAATGATGTTTTCGGGTCGAGTACCCCGTTCTATTACTTCGCCCTAGGGGCTTTTCGAGTGGATCCATCGAGTGTGGCCGAGGGCCAAGACTGATGGTGAGGTGCTGAGTGATATTAGCGCTTGGGTTGAAGGAGCACCTCCGGAGTCTATACACACCCCCAGCGAGCGCATCGAGTGCGAATGATTGGGAGGCATGAGTGGTTGTGAGATGCTGAGTGATTGTGAGGTGCTGAGGGATTGTGAGGCATGCTCGAGGGGCTGATTATGAAACATGTTTTTGCCCGAGGGGCTACTTATAATTTTACTACATTCATATGCGTACCAAATCCTTATTTTAATGTTGTTAAAAATGTGCATTGTTTTAAGGACTGTGAAGTTGATTTCTAAGGCATGACGATTTTGTATATCGATGTATAGTATTGGAAAGTAAGGTTGTGTATATTGTGACTTGGTGACATTGATTTTTATGTGATTCCTTTCTACTTAGACCTGATTTATTTCCATTACTACTGAGANATATATATATATATATATATATATATATATATATATATATATATATATATATATATATCTTATCGGAGTCGGATCGTAGGGATATAGAGGTAGCTGTTCAGCGTTCGTAGCATCTCTGCTTTCCCTTCCTGGTTTATGTAGCTTTGATTCGGAGTTTTGTATCATAATGCTTTATTTTGGCTTATTTCTTTAGATGCTCATGACATGTTGGCTAGACTAGTTCCACGATATGCGCCATCACGACCGGTTAGGATTTGGGGTCGTGACAGTTTGCTATCAGAGCCCTAGGTTACATAGGACTCAACAGTCATGAGCAGGTTTAGTAGAGTCTTGCCGATCGGTACAGAGACGTCTGTACTTATCATCGAGAGGCTGTCGAACTTTTAGTAAACATTTTATCTTTCTTGAACTCTTTCGTGCTGGTCTATTGATTCTTGAAATCTAAAATTACGTAGTTTCATTCTATCACAGATGGTGAGGACACGCCATACCGATCAGAGTGACCAGTCATCGGCTACAGCAGCAAGAGGTCGAGGCTGCGGTCGAGGCCATGGTAGAGGTAGGGTCCAACCCATGCAGCAGCACGGGCAGTACCTCAGGATCCCCCTATTGATCATGATCAGGTTCCTGCTGATGGTGTCCCAGCGGGACAGGCTCAGGCACCAGCAATGCCTATGGTTATTCCGGGTCTTCAAGAGGCCCTGTCTCAGATATTGTCAGTATGCACCGGTTTGGTTCAGGTCATTGCCATGTCTTCTTCTACCACAACAGCTCAGGTCGGGGGAGGCAATCAGACTCCAGCTGCCCGGACACCTGAGCAGGCTGCCTGGGTATTCAGGCACCGGGAGCAGCCCAGCTCAGCCAGCTGCTCCAGTTCAGGATTATGTGGTCCCTGCTATGCCTGAGTACGAGCAGCGTAGGTTGGAGAGGTTCAGCAGACTTTAGCCTCCGATTTTTAGTAGTACATAGGGCGAGGATGCCCAGGTATTTCTACATAGGTGCCGAAGGATACTGCATACCACGGGTATTCTGGAGACCAGTGGGGTCTCGTTTGTTACCTTTCAGTTTGCGGGTGCTGCCTTTACTTGGTGGGAGACTTTAGAGGTGTAGATCGGTTGGTTCAGCACCTCTTACCTAGCAGAAGTTCTCCACGATCTTTTTGGAGAAGTATGTTCCTTAGCCCCACAGAGAGGAGCAGTGTAGGCAGTTTGAGCAGCTGCGCCAGAGAGAGTTATCAGTCACTTAGTACGAGATGAGATTTTTCGAGTTGGCTAGGCATGCTTCTGAGATTATCCCTACTGATAGGGAGAGGGTGAGGAGGTTTATAGATGGTCTTTCTTATTAGCTTCGGTTGTTTATGACTCGGGAGAGAGTATCGGGTGCTTCATTCGAGCAGGTTGTTGACATAGCTCGAGATATTGAGTCTGTTCGCCACCAGGAGTGGGAGGAGAGGGAGGCCAAGAGGCCTCGTGGTTCGGGCAGTTCTGGTGGTGCTCCCTTCAGGGGACAGTTTCAGCAAGGTATGGGCCGTTCATCTAGGCCTCCTCAGTCAGGCCGCCGAGCTTATAGTGGTGCATCTTCGGGGTAGGGTCCCCGTGGTCCTCAGTCAGGCCGTACTTCATTTGGTGCCCTCACAGCTCAGAATGCATATCGAGTACCTCTAGTTTAGGGTTCATCTATACAGGAGTCTTCCAGTGGCTGCACAGGTGCTAGGGGTTTCTATCAGTCCTCGCCTCCAGCTCCAAGTAGTTGATTTGAGTGCGGAGAGTTCGGGCACGGGTGGAGGCAGTGTCCCCGCCATTCCAGTGGATCTTCTCAGCAGAGGGGCCAGCCCTCGACTTCAGCTCCAGTCACTTCACCACCCGCCCAGGCCACCAGGGGTAGTGTCCAGTCAGCCAGAGGCCGCCCTAGAGGGGGAGGTCGATCAGGGGGAGGTCTAGCTCGTATGTATGCATTTCCAGCCAGGTCGGATGTTATGGCCTCAGATGCCGTGATTGCAGGTATTGTTTCATTCTGTTGCCGTGATGCCTTATCTTTATTTGACCCTGGTTCCACATATTCCTATGTTTCTTCATATTTTTCCGGTTTTCTAGATGTGCCCCGTGAGTCTCTGGTCACCTCTGTTCATCTATCGACTCCGGTGGGTGATACTATTATTGTGGACCGAGTGTATTGGTCATGCATGATATCTATTGGGGGTTTGGAGACCCGAGTGGACCTACTGTTACTCAGCATGGTCGATTTTGACGTGATATTGGGCATGGAATTGTTATCTCCGTGCCATGCTATTCTTGATTGTCACGCTAAGACCGTAACCTTAGCTATGTTAGGGTGTCCGAGGGTTGAGTGGAGAGGTTCTTCTGAGTATATGCCTAGCAGGGTGATTTCTTACCTGAAGGCTCGACGCATGGTTAAAAATGGGTGTTTATCTTATATAGCCTTTGTGAGGGATGTCGGTGGTGAGACTCCCGCTATTGATTTAGTTTTTGTGGTCCGTGATTTTACGGATGTGTTCCCTGCAGACCTGCCAGGCATGCCACCTGACAGGGATATTGATTTTGGTATTGACCTAGTGCCAGGCACTCAGCTTATTAATATTCCACCATATCGTATGGTGCCAGCGGAGCTAAAGGAATTGAAGGAGCAGCTTCAAGAGCTCCTAGATAAGGGGTTCATTCGGCCTAGTGTGTCACCTTGGGGTGCACCGGGGTTGTTCGTTAAGAAGAAGGATAGGTCCATGCATATGTGTATTGATTATCGACAGTTGTATAGGGTTACGGTGAAGAACCGGTATCCCTTGCCCGTTTGATGATTTTCTTGACCAGCTTCAGGGAGCCAGAGTATTTTCCAAGATTGATTTGAGATTTGGGTACCATCAGTTGAGGATTCAGGATTCTGATATCCCGAAGACTACTTTCAGGACCAGGTATGGTTATGTTGTTTGGGCTGACCAATGCCCCAGCTGCGTTCATGCAATTGATGAACAACGTGTTTCACCCTTATCTTGATTCCTTCGTCATTGTGTTCATTGATGGCATCCTGGTTTATTCTCGTAGCCAGGAAGAGCATGCTCACTATTTGAGAGTTGTGTTTTAGAGATTCAGGGAGGAGAAGCTTTATGAGAAATTCTCCAAGTGTGAGTTTTCGCTGGGATCGGTAGCTTTCTTGGGGCACGTGGTGTCCAGTGAGTGGATTCAGGTTGATCCAAAGAAGATAGAGGCGGTGCAGAGTTGGCCCAGACCATCCTCAGCTACAGTGATTAGGAGTTTCCTTGGTTTGGCAAGATATTACCGTCACTTTGTGGAGGGATTCTATTCGATAGCTTCGCCTTTGACCAGATTGGCCCAGAAGGGTGCTCTATTCAGATGGTCTGATGAGTGTGAGGAGAGCTTTCAGAAACTCAAATTAGCATTGACTACAACTCTAGTACTAGTTTTGCCTGCTGGTTCGGGTTCTTACACAGTTTATTGTGATGCTTCCAGAGTTGGCTTGGGAGCGGTATTGATGCAGGACGGTAGGGTGATTGCCTACATGTCCAGACAGTTGAAAGTGCACGATAGGAATTATCCAGTGCACGATCTTGAAATAGCTGCCATTGTTCATGCCTTGAAGATTTGGCGGCATTATCTGTATGGAGTGCAGTGTGAGATTTTCACTGATCATCGTAGTTTGCAGTATCTGCTGAGGCAGAAAGACTTGAATTTGTGTCATAGGAGATAGTTAGAGATCCTCAAGGATTATGACCTCACTATCTTATATCATCCGGGGAAGGCCAATGTAGTGGCCGGTGCCTTGAGTCGTAGAGCAGAGAGTTTGGGGAGTTTAGCTTACCTTCCAGTAGAAGAGCGACCATTAGCTCTTGATATCCAAGCCTTAGCAGGTCATTTGGTGAGATTGGATCTATCAGAACCCCCGTGGGTGTTGGCTTGTGTAGCCTGCAGGTCTTCTCTTTACGATCAGATTAGAGCATGCTAGTATGATGATCCACATTTGCTTGTTCTTCAAGACAGGGTACGTCGCGGTGATGCCAGAGATGTGGTTATTGGTGATGATGGGGTCATGAGGATGCAGGGCCGGATTTGCGTTCCCAATGTAGATGGACTTCGAGATTTGGTTCTAGCATAGGCTCATAGTTCGCGGTATTCCATCCATCCGGGTGTCGCGAAGATTTATCAGGATTTGAGGTAGCATTATTCGTGGAGGAGAATGAAGAGGGATGTTATGGAGTTTGTGGTTTGGTGTCTCAAGTGTCAGCAGGTCAAGTATGAGCACCAGAGACCTGGTGGATTGCTTCAGAGGTTTGATATTCCAGAGTGGAAGTGGGAGCGGATCACCATGGACTTTGTAGTTGAACTCCCATGGACTTCGAGGAGGTTTGATGCTATATGGGTTATTGTGGATCAGCTGACCAAGTCCGCGCACTTCATTCCTGTCGGTACTACGTATTCATCGGAGAGGTTAGCTGAGATTTATATAAGGGAGATTGTTTGTTTGCATGGGTTCCAGTTTTTATCATTTCCGACAGAGGCACTCAGTTCACGTCCCAGTTTTAGAGAGCAGTGCAAAGAGAGTTGGGTACTCAGGTTGAGTTGAGCACAACGTTTTATCCTCAGACCGACAGGCAGTCGGAGCGTACCATTCAGATTTTGGAGGACATGTTGCGTGCTTGTGTGATTGACTTTAGTGGTTCATGGGGTAAATTTCTGCCACTAGCGGAGTTTGCATATAATAACAGCTATTAGTCGAGTATTCAGATGGCTCCGTATGAGGCCTTGTATGGTAGGAGGTGTAGATCTCCGATTGGTTGGTTTGAACCGGGCGAGGCTAGGCTATTGCGCACAAAGTTGGTTCAGGATGCTTTGAGTAAGGCAAAGTTGATTCAGGAGCGGCTTCGCACGGTGCAGTCTAGGCAGAAGAGTTATGCAGACCGGAAGGTCCGAGATGTGTCTTTCATGGTTGGGGATAAGGTGTTGCTGAAGGTATCACCCATGAAGGGTGTTATGAGATTCGGGAGGAGAGGAAAGCTGAATCCCAGGTTCATTGGACCATTTGAGGTACTTCAGAGGGTTGGGGAGGTGGCCTATAGGCTTGCTATGCCTCCCAGTTTATCGAGTATTCATCCAGTATTCCTTGTTTTGATGATCCGGAAGTATGTTGGTGACCCTTCCCATGTTTTAGACTTTAGCACAGTTCAGCTCGAGGGTGATATGTCATATGAGGTAGAGCCAGTGGTTATTTTGGGTCGTCAGGTTAGGAAGCTGAGGTCTAAGGATATAGCTTCAGTGAAGGTTCAGTGGAGAGGGAACCGGGTGGAGGATGCCATCTGGGAGATCGAGCGGGAGATGCATGACAGATATCCTCACTTATTCGAGGCTCCAGGTATGTTTCTAGACCCGTTCGAAGACGAACGTTTGTTAAGAGGGGAAGAATGTAACGACCGGACCGGTCGTTCCGTGAGATTTACCCCATTTCCCCTATTTTTAAATTTTTTATGTATCGCTATCTTGTTTTTGATGTGTTGGATCAGTTGGTTTGGGTCTGAAGTAGTTATGGTGAGAGTTTAGGCATTTAGCCTTCTAAAGTATCCTAATAGTTGATATAGTCAACTGAGAGTTGACTTATTGGTAAACGACCTCGGAATGCGTATTTTATGGCTTGAATAGCTTCGTTAGGTGATTCAGGACGTGGGAGTGTGTTCGGAATATTTTGTGATGTCCGGAGTAGAATTAGGCTTCAATTGGCGAAAGTTAGTTTTTGGCGATTTCTGGTCGGCAGTGGAAAAGAGGCTATTGAGGTTGGAATGGAATTCCGGAAGTTGGAATGGTTTTGTAATGCCATTTTGGATATGTATGCAAAATTTCAGGTTAATCGCAGATGTATTGGTTGGTTTCGGCGTAGTTGGTGAATTTTAGGAGTTTCAAAGTTCTTAGGCTTGAATTTGATGAGACTTTGGTGTTTTCGTGTTGTTTTTGGTGTTTCGAAGGCTCGACTAAGTTTGAATAATGCTATAGGGTGTTTTCGTGCTGGTTTGCTGGTGGTTTCGCACCTGCGGAAGGGGATTCGCAGGTGCGGTTGCGCAGGAGCGGAGAGAAAGGTCGCATGTGCGAGATTTGCCTATGTAAGGAATGGTCAGCAGGTGCGAGGGGTTTGTCCCACCTGCGATGTCGCTGGTGCGGAAGGGGAGTCGCAGGTGCGATGTCCCTGGTGCGGAAAGGTGGTCGCAGGTGCGAGAAATGGCCAGTTAAGTGAGTCTCGAAGGTGCGTACCCTGGGACCGCAAGTGAGGGTCCGCAGGTGCGGCCAATTGTCCACAGGTGCGGAAATGACTATGCAGAACAGTTTAAAAAGGACCCCTCCACGAAATTTATTAGTTTTCATCAATTTGCATGCGGGAGGAGTCCATTGAAGGTGGTTTTGAGAGAGAATTTCAAATTTCTTCAGCAAAGGTAAGTTTTTTGGTTGTTAATCCCGTTCCTATGCTTTTTTGTTAAGATTAGGCTTGCAAATTGAAGGATTTGGGTAGGTAAAAAGTTGGAAAAATGGGAGGAAAGAATTGGGATTTCTTTTGAGGTTTTGGAATGGCAATTGTGGTCCGATTTTGGTGTTCTTGGTATGTATAGAATCGTGGGAGGACGAGGTTTCTAATGATGTAAAAATTATTGAATTTCGATATGTGGGCCCGGGGCTCGGGTTTGACCGAATTTTGAGATTTTTGATTAAATTGATAATTTTCGATTGGGTTGTGTTCCTTGAGTATATACTAATGATGTTGACCTGGTTTTGGCTAGATTCGGAGCAATCGGGAGCCAATTTGAGGGGCAAGGGCTTAGCAGACTAGTGTTGCAGTCCGGTAGAGGTAAGTAATGGTCTTAAATCTTGTCCTGAGGGTATGTAACCCCGGACTGCATTATTTTCTCTCTGAATTTGGAATGGCACACATGTCGGATGACGAATATGTGGCGCGTACTGATTTTTTGATTGGACTAGGTCATCTCCGCTACAACTAATGAGTTGCATATTTACTCAAATTTTTATGTTAAATTATGTTCTAAAGATTTGTGACAAATTTGGGTTGTAAGCCATGTTTGGGGCCTCGTGCCGATCTGTTTAGACCCCTTTGAGGGCGTTTTACTGATGTTTTCATCACTACCTTTTGATGATTTTACTCAGAATCATTGTGCATACTGTTTTATTTGAAACTCAGCCTGATTTACACTACATGAGCATTAAAATGATGTTTTCGGGTCGAGTACCCCGTTCTATTACTTCGCCTGAGAGGATTTTCGAGTGGTTCCACCGAGTGTAGCCGAGGGCCAAGAGTGATGTTAAGGTGTTGAGTGATATTAGTGCTTGGGATGAAGGAGTCCCTCCGGAGTCTGTACACACCCCCAGTGAGCGCATCGAGTGCGAGTGATTGAGTGATTAGGAGGCATGAATGGCTGTGAGATGTTGAGTGATTGTGAGGTGCTGAGGGATTGTCAGGCATGCCCGAGGGGTTGATTATGAAACATGGTTTTGCCCGAGGGGCTACTTATGATTTTACTACATTCATTTGCATACAAAATCCTTGTTTTAAAGTTGTTAAAAATGTACATTGTTTTAAGGACTTTTGTGAAGTTGATTTCTAAGGCATGACGATTTCGTATATCTATGTATACTGTTGGAAAGTAAGGCTGTGTATATTGTGACTTAATGACATTAATTTTTATGTGATTCCGTGCTACTTAGACTTGATTTATTTCCATTACTACTGAAATGGTGTACTCACATTACTCCCTGCACCTCTGTGTGCAGATTCAGGAGCAGTTAGCTTTTATATATATATATATATATATATATATATATATATATATATATATATATATATATATATCGCAGCGGAGCCGGATCGTGGGGATATAGAGGTAGCTATTCAACATTCACAGCATCTCTGCTTTCCCTTCCTATTGTATTTAGCTTTGATTCGGAGTTTTGTATCATAATGCTTTATTTTGGCTTATTTCACTAGATGCTCATGACATGTTGGCTCCGAATTATTAGGATGGCAGTACTGTATATAAAATTTGCCTATTATATTAAGAACTTTCTGTATATTGTTATGAATTGCTTGAAACTTAAATGGGATTTTCAAAAGGAAATGTGAACACGCGGTAGTCGGTTAGCCTAGTTCCACGATAGGCGCCATCACGACTCGTTAGGATTTGAGGTCGTGACAATGTATTACCGCTTAACTAGTTATTATATTTTATTAATTGTGTTCACCAAGATGCGGAACGCACACAAGGTACTTCTTTGAAATTAAATTGTAAACCAAGGTACAAAATGTACACACGGTTATAACATAATTATTTTAAATCTAAAGAAATCAAGACGTGGAATGCGCACATGATTCTTTTATTATTTAAGCATATCAATCCAAGGTTCGGTTATGAACACATGAGCTAATATTTAAAGTACGTCTAAGGATTTCTACCATTTTAGAGTATTTTAATTATTTGTACATTTTACTATTATTATTTTTTTTCCCGATTAAGATGGTCATTTTTGTTAAAATTAAAAGCCGATGTGATCAAAACATGACATGGTCCAACTTAAAGTTCGCTAGGTTTATACTTGTCAATAGTGAAAATGACTTTGGTGTTCAACTTATGCCTAAAGCATTTATGACACTTTATAGTTAAATTACAAATAATATTTTAAAGAAAACAAAAATAAAATAAATCAAAGAGAACGAAATGAAAGGAAAGAAAATTTATCACATTCCATTAAATCCTTATATTATTGACATAATTATATTGACACTTCTTAATAAACAAAATTCCATCACAAATTTCCTACTTTATTCTATGAAAAGAGAAAACAAAAATAAAATTCAAACATCCTTTAATTTCAAAAATGCTAAACAATAAAAGAAAGAACAAAATTACCATGAATCAGTTATTACTTCTCTTTAGCAATTAAATTTACTTATCTTCAATGAATAGAGCCTCTGTTATTAAAGATAAGAATCATCTATATACAAAAGATCGAGTACATCGTAGGATACATAGAACAAAAATCTGAAATGAAGACTATCAATAATAAAGTTAAAATATTTCAAATAAAACATGCATATACAATAGGTAATAACTTACCCACACCAGGTGTTTATATCCGGCCAATAAATAAATGACAATTATGAATTTTTAACAGCTTATCGTAGTTATATTAATAATTTTTTTTTACTTCTTAGCTACAAATAGTAACCTACCTTGCCTGCAAAAGTTTTCTCCCACAGTATATTTTATAATGGTCATAGCATGCGTAATCCAACAAAAATATTCACTAAGTAATAGCTAGATCCAAACAAAGAAAGGATAACGTTTATGAGTACATAATTGTAACCATAAGTCTAAAATAAGTTTTCACACAAACATATATTTTTCTAAAGAAAAAATGAGCAAGAAACCATATCATGCTTCAAGTCAGTACCACTTTTAATTGAAAAGAAAAAATTGATTGTCACCCTTTGGCGGAGATTACAGAAAAGAACACCACGGCTAATCTACTGATTTCCAAAAGTTAGCGTTCTTTTTTAGAACCTCGAACTCGGAACCGCAAATGAAATATCGAACTCCGTCTTCAAACTCCCTTTCTCTTTCTCATTGTTTTTTTTGTTCACTGCCTCCGTCAATCTCTTCTTTGTTGTTTCTCCCCTTTTTCTTTCTTTATCTTTTTTCGTTTCTAACTTCTGTTTCTTCTTTCTTTTGTAAAATTTTCTCTTGTTTTCTATATATAATATTGTGTGTGTATGGGATTAGATTAAGGGGATAATTGGGATGTGGGGAGTTGGGATGTGAGGGGTAGATGTGTGTCACACCTCCTTTTTCACTACCCCCGAATTAATGAGGGGAATAAGGGTGGGATAAGGGAGTTTTTTCACTTTAAGTGATATTATTCGATTTTGGGATAATTTATTAATTTCAGAGTCGCCACCCGAATTTTTGACGATGCTCCGGGACACCGTTTTATTTTAAAATTCCAAACCAAGGAAATTTTGGCTCTGTTTTAATTTGTCTGTGAACTAGAAATCCAAGTAAGGAATTCTATTAACTCGGGAGAAGGTGTTAGGCACTCCCAAATTCCGTGGTTCTTGCACGGTCGCTTAACTATTAACTATTAATATTTGGCCTAATTATCTGATTATTTACATATTTTAAACCTATTGTGCATTTTATCCCTTTTTACTTTTTAGCCGCTTTTAATATTTATGGATTATTCTGAAACAAGTCACGATGGCGTGCACTTGTCGTTTTGGACACATTGTAAACACGCCACATGAAATTCACTCGCAATTTACAACGTGTTGATTTTAATATTGTTTGAAGTTGTGGTCGGGTAGCATAAAATGCAAACCCGGATGTAGATTACGTAATCATGACTATGGTCACGATGATTTTTTGTTAATTGGAGCGCGCCTAAAGCAGCGATGTTAATTCTTGCTACATTTGGGATTCAGTGTGAGGCCAACATATTATGGAGATGTATTGGGAGAGTGTAGAATTTAATACTAAAGGTTATTAAACTTATTTAAAAGAGGTATTTGAAATTAGAAATAGTGTTGCAACTTACCAATTTTGTACTGAAGGTTTACTAACATCTCTACTATGTTTTAAGTATAATCAATTAAAGACATGAAAAGTAGACTAACTATAGGTAGACCCAACTAAGCTTAGCAGAATTCATTCTGTTATCATCCCAGAAGAAAGAAAGCAAATTCCCTACCCACTTTATTGAAACAATTTCATCAAGAATTAATCCCAAATCCAATTATCATTATTTTAAATTCAAAAGCATGTGACTCATTAATACTTAAGAAATCTCTAAAAAGAAGAACATTTGAACTTAACCTTATCATTTTCCAATTCCAACAAAATGACTCATAAAGGAAACGATAAAATATTAATGAAACAAAAAACATGAACCCATCCAAATCTAGTTACATACAACATAGAGGAGAAACCATAGCTTATTATCATTTAATAGTTATACAAATTGACATTCATATACGGTCATTCATATAGAGAAAATAGAACAACATATTAAAACAAAAAAAGGTAACGAAATAGCTAATAATCCGTAAAGAGGAAGAAGGATGGACCTTTGAATTGAAAAATTTTGTTTCGAATATTACATTTGTACTTCAAAGTCGGACAAAACATGAAACTGACCGTTGATCGGAGCTCGAAACCTCCCCATTCAACTAATTTCGCAAAAAAAAAAATAACTCGGCAGCAGCAAAAATGGCAACCCAGACCAAATAGAGGTCAAAACTCTAGGGTTTAACTAAAAACCGAAATGGAGAAAAACAGTAACCAGTTTGGATTCCATAGCTCTTTTGAATATCCAAAAAATAGAATTAACCTTCAGATCTCAATGCAAAAATCAGAAATTTTTTTAATTCTTTTGTCTCAGCCATTTCATGTATGCGTGTATATCTCAATGAACGGAAGAGGTGAGAAGAGAAGAGTGTGGGGGGAAGCTGTGGGTGAGAGTCTGTTTCTTAGAGAGATAGTATTGGGGGTGGCGGCTAGGGTGAAAAAAATGGAGTGCGGGTAAAGATCTGATCTTGTTGTTGTGAGAAGAAGAGGAATGGAGAAGAAGGGGGGGCGACGTTTTTTGTCTCTAAGGAGGGGAGGTGATTCTTAGTGGGTCTTCTTCTTTTCTGTTTATTGAAGATGAGATGGTGAGGAAGAAGATGGAAAAACGACGCTTCAGGGGTATTAGGTCTTAGGGATGATTTTTTGGTCTAAAATTGGGCCTATTTAATGAGGTGAGGGGTTGTTTGGTAGGGAATGGGTATTTGGGTAGTGGGCTAGGATGGTATGGGCTTGGGTAATTTGGAAGGAATTTGAGTTTGTGGGATAATTGGGCTTGCAACAATGGCCAATTCGATTTAGCTTAGCAACCCATTTTTCTTTTCTTTCTTTTGCAAAATTAGCCACTTTAGACTCAAACTTAATTTAAATCTATTTTTTTTGGCTAGACTATTCATTTATTTTATCTAATGATGGACTAATGCAACTAATCAATTAATTAATCCAAGAAAGCGATTTTGATTTTTAGAAGATGCATTTAATAATGTAACTAAATCCTAAAAATGCAGTTTTAACCTAAAATGGTACGAAATGCAAATGTGAAAACTTTTAATGATTTTTTCTATAATTTTAAAGTATTAAACATGCATGAAATTCAACTAAATAAAGAAAAATTATAAAATTCATTAAAAATTATTTTTTGATTATTTTTAGGAGTAATTTTCATGCGGGGCAAAAATTGGCTGTTCACAGCTGCCCCTCTTTGCTCGGGAACATGAAGATTTTTGGGCAAAGAAAAAGTGAGAAAATATGAGAAATTTTTGCCCATTTGGTACTCCATTTGGATGTATTTTGAAAAAATTTGACTGATCGTTGCTCCAAAGGTTGCCTACATATCCTCGGCCATAAACGAATCAGGTCAGTGTAGTTCTAGAAGTTTTGGTAGCTGGGACAATCGGGAGACCGTGATTTCGCTGTTGTTGCCAATGCTTACTGCTTCATGAGCTCCTTATTACACCAAAATCAAAATGAAAAAGAGTAAACCAAACCTATCAACTACGAGTTACAATATTCATATCTATGAGTCTTCTGAAACTTGATCTTGAGTCTTGGTTGCTTTTTTATAAAGACTCCGATCTGAATCTTGATGCTTGTTAGTTATAGGTGTTGGTTCAATCTTCTTCAACTTTTCGGATAAAGAAGGGGCATGCATAGCTTGTGACTTCAATCTGCCTTTAGCATTCTACATCATTTCCGCTTCTACACCTTGGGTTTGATCTTATCTTTTTCTTTTCTTCTTTTCTCTTATTCTGAATTGAGATGTCTTCTTTTGGTCGTCTCAAATTCATTGTAACCTGCGCAAAATCAAAACAAACGAATGAAATTTTCTGCCCCAGTTTTTAGTAGGAAAATTTCGTGATTTATTGTAACGAAATCTATGCTACTTCATTATTGAAAGCAATGGAAAGACGGCAGTGGTGTACCCGGAGTTATTGTAGACTAGGGAGTGGATACCTTATGCCTAAAAAGTAAAATCAACTAGAGATTGGAGACCCTATGTTGGAAAATATCAACAAGTTATGTTGTCATCAAGAAAAGATCACCGGGTTATGCCGATGTCTGGGGGGGAGGATCAACGGGTTATGCCATTGTCAAGAAAGAGATCACCAGGTTATGCTGGTGTCTGGAAAGGTCAATGCGAGGATAGAATTCATGGTTTAATATGTATATTCCCTACATTTTGTGTGCGTTAACGATAAAAATACACTTTTTATGTGCATAATAAAGTTTATTTCATGTGTAGGTGAATTGGAGATCGAAACCAAGCTAAATGGATGCAAATACATCAAAAATACGCTCAAGAGGCGAGGAGGAGTGCACTGGGCGCCAGAGCCCAAACGCCTGACCCTGCCTGGCATTAGCTAGGCATTAGAGTCCAAACGCCATCCTTAGCCTGGCGTTAGCCAGGCGCCAGGGCTCAACCGCCAGGTCCCAGATTCGGTCAATTCCGAGTTTTGATGAGTTTAAGTGTTTCTCGGTTGGAATAGAAGTCTCCTACATGTTTAGGGTCTGTACTAAACATATAAATAGACCCCTAAAACACAACTTGAGGAGAATCGGAAGGCATACAAAGGATTCGAAGAGAGAAAACCATTGAAGTGACAAAACATTGATTTTTACATCTTTTATTCATTACTTTGTAGTTCAATTATGCAATTCATTTTGGGTTTGATTCTTATGAACATGACTAGCTAAATTCTTTAATAAACGGTTTTGGTAGAACCCGTTGGGGATGAATTTGTTGTGATATTAATATAATTTAGTTGATTAATCTCTATTTGTTCAACTACGTTCTTGTTGTAGTTGATTGAAAGGGCCCTCAATTAGTTGTTCCTATTTATTACGTATCTACTTGAGAGGGAGTGCATATTTAGGTAGTTGTTTGAACAACACTACTCCCAGAGTATAGAAGAAAATCATAACAGAGGGTTTAGAGGTTGGATTAGAGATAACAATACCTCGGGTGCAATCTAAAGTGAACTGTAATGCAATCTAGCTAGCGTAACTTAAGAGAGTGCGTCTAGTAAATTATCATAATTACTTGAGAGAGATTTATGGTAGATAGAGTGTTCATGATTGATAGAGACAACTAATCAAACTATAAGAAGTATCCGAGAAGGAAGTTCACCAACGGGGGAAACCATAACCTTAGACCTTTATCATAATTGTTTACAACACATTGTTAGTAATTGTTAGTTATTATTATTGTCAGTAGAATTAGTAAAACATCACCAATTTATATTAAAAAGTCTTGAGAGAATTGATTGAGTAAAAGTTGCGTATTCTAAAGACTTGATTGATACGTAAATTCCCTGTGGGATCGACTCTGGGCATAATACCCCGGATTATATTTGCAACGCCCGTTTAGTCTTTTATTAGACATAGTTGAGCGTGATCAATCAACATGTTATGCTATTGCCGGGAAACAGGAGATCACTGGGCTATGCCAATGTCAGGAAGTGATCAACAGGTTATGCTATTGTCAGAAAAGGAAAGATCACCAGGTTATGCTGGTTTCTAAGAAGGTCAATAGGTTATGATGTTGCCTAGAAGAAGAGATCACTGGGTTATGCCAGTGTCTGGAGATGATCAACAGGTTATGATGTTGTCAAGAAAAGGAAATATCACCAGGTTATGCTGGTGTCTGGGAAGGTCAACAGGTTATGTTGTTGCCAGGAAGAAGAGATCATTGGGTTATGCCTGTGTCAAGAAGTGATCAACAGGTTATGTTGTTGTCAAGAAAAGATCACCAGGTTATGCCGGTGTCTGGAAAGGTCAACAAGTTATGTTATTGCCTGAAAAAGAGATCACTGGGTTAAGAAAGTGTCTGGAAAGGTCAACAGGTTATGCTGCTGCCTGGGGAAAGAAAAGATCACCAGGTTATGCTGGTGTCTGGAAAGTTCAACAGGTTATGCTGTTGCAAAGGGAAAAGAGATCACTAGGTTATGCCAGTGACAGAAAGTGATCAACGGGTTATGCCGTTTTCATGAAAAGATCACCAAGTTATGCCGGTGTCTGGAAAGGTCAACAGGTTATGTTGTCCCCTGAAAAAGAGATCACTGGGTTATGCCAGTGTCTGGAAAGGCCAACAGGTTATGTTGTTGCCTGGGGAAAAGAGATCACTGGGTTATGCCAGTGTCAGGAAGTGATCAACAGGTTATGTTGTTGTCAGAAAAAGATCACCAGTTTATGTCGGTGTTTGGAAAGGTCAACAGGTTATGATGTCGCCTGAAAAAGGGATCACTGGGTTATTCTAGTGTCTAAAGATGATCAACAGTTTCTGCTGTTGTCGGAAAAAGAAAAGATCACCAGGTTATGCTGCTGTGTTCTAGGGTGTGGGACCCTATGTCGGCATCAACTAAAGAATGAAATGTCCTTGGTTGGAAAAGGTTTGGCTAGGGATTGGGGACCCTATGCTGCTTTAGGTTTGAATCATTTTCAACTTCATTTCTTCTTTTTTTTCTTTTTTTTTAAATTATTTCATTTTATTTTATTTTATTCTCTTTCATGCATGCGGGAAAGGATTTTTTAGGAGGAAACTTCCCTTTTTTGGAGTCAATTCTACAGAGCTCCTTCTAGCACTTGCGCAATTTCTTTTGGTTGCACCTGCTTGTTGCACGGTTGCTTTCGAGTTGCACCTGTTTCGGATTTTCAAAAAAAGAACATTTCGTTAGTTTGAAACGGTGGTTGGTTTTGCGGCCTTGATTTGCAACTGCTTGATCTCTGTCCTTTTGATGAAGATCTCAACCACTTGTTTGCTTGCTTGTTGGGGATTGGTTCCATCTCTAATCCAGGGGACCTTGGTTTCCCAAATTTTACCATGGCGATCGGTCGCGTAGGACCCGACATTTTGACTTTATTTTGCTTTTGTAGGCCTTTCACTTGTTTTTCTTTTGGGTTTCTGGAGCATCGGTAAACTTCAGGCTCCTTAGATTTGCTGCAACGGCTAGTCACGTGGGACTTAACCGTTCCAACTTTATTTCTCCCTCATTGGCCTTTCATTTCCACTTTAAAGCATTTGGAATACTTCGGCTTTTCAAACTTTTGCCGAGGTGGTTAGCCACGTGGGACTCAACCTTTCAATTT
>ML366944.1:0-29267 GCA_005239505.1 Nicotiana paniculata | reverse complement strand
TCATGACCTGCAGTGGCATCAATCATTTGATCTATATGTGGTAATGTGAATGAATCTTTGGGGGCATTCTTTATTTAAATCAGTATAATCTACACATACCCTTCATTTTCCATTCTTTTTAGGTACCACCACAGTGTTAGCTAGCAAGTTAGGGTACTTTACCTCCCGTATCGAACCAATTTTTAAGAGTTTTTGAACTTCTTCGTCAATCACTTGGTTCTTGAATGGTCCTTGCTTTCTTTTTCTGTTTAACAGGTAGGAATGATGGATCTTCATTTAGTTTGTGAGTCATCACCTCTAGTAGAATACCTGTCATATCTGAATAGGACCACGCAAAACAGTCTGTATTAGCCTTTAAATAGTCAATTAACGTATCTTTTCGATCGCGACTCAACCTCGTGCCTACATACACCTTCCGTTCAGGTTTTTGTTCAAACAATGGAATATCGTAGATCTCTTCCGTAGTTGTTTTGACGTGTTCGTCTTCTTCGGTTCGTGAATAACATCCGGTCTAGAGTCCACATCTATATGGTCCAGCGCATCTTCCATGGTGACTGAATCCTTCTTCACTCGGGTGTCTCTTTCCGTACCTGTTTGAATATTTACTTTTTCCTTACCTATTTAGTTAGTAATTTTTTCCATACCTGATTGGCTAGAGACATCTGTTTGAAAGATTTCTCTATCTTCTGGCTCTTCCGTCCCTTTTTTGTTATAAAGTGCCACGGAATTTATATTTCTGGAGGTCAGTTGATCACCTCTAATTTGTCTGATTCCCCATTCTGAGGGAAATTTGATTACCTGGTGTAAGGTGGATGGTATTGCTTTCATATCATGAATCCAAGGCCTTCCCATAATCACATTATAAGCCATGTAAGTATCAATGACTTGGAATTTAGCGTTTTTAACTACTCCCTCAGCGTAAGTGCTAAGTTCAATCTCTCCTTTGGTTATCACCGTGGAGTTATCAAACCTCGATATGGCTCGTGCGTTTTGGGATCACCAGATTTTCCATTAGCATTTCTTCCACGACTCTTAACAAGATGATATTGACTAAACTACCTGGATCAATCAACACTCTTTTAATATCAGTGTCATGAATGAGTAAGGATATTACCAGGGCATCATTATGGGGAAGCATTAGTCCACCAAAATCTGCATCGTCAAAGGTTATTTCATCTTTAGTTGGATCTTCTCGAACCCGCTTTCCGTGGGTAATTGTGAACTTTGATACTAATTGGCAAAATATCCCGTTTACTTCCTCTCCTCCATGTATCACGTTGACGGTTCGCTTTGGAGAAGGAGGCTTTGGGGGCTCCTGCCTGTTCTTCATATATGCATGTTTACCTTTATCACTAAACAATTACGTTAAATAGCCCTGTTTCAATAAATGTTCTATTTTAGCTTGCAAAAATCTGCAATCCGCAGTCTTGTGCCCATGATTGTTATGAAATTCACACCAGTGATATGGGTTCCTTCTATTTGGATTTGATCGCATCTCTTTGGGCCACTTAACNTTTTTACCTGATCTTCTGTCTGATTCAGGACGTCTGGATCTGGAATGATCTTCATCTCTTGAACGAGCAATGATATCTTCTTCTATTCTGAGTTTAGTACTATAGCTGTTATATACATTGTTCCATGTTGTAGCGGGGAATTATCTTAAACTTTCCTTAAGTCGTCTCGTGGCTTCTGAGATTTTATCGTTTAGGTTGCTTGCAAATGCCATGGCTGCCCAATTATCAGGCACCCTGGGTAATTGCATTCTTTCTCGCTGAAACCTGTCTACAAACTCACGGAGTAGTTCCGTGTCTCCTTGTTTTATTTTGAATATGTCTTCCATTCTTTTCTCAACTTTTTGTGCACCAGAGTGTGCTTTTATAAATGAATCTGCAAGCTCAGCAAAAGAGTCAATAGAATTTTCAGGGAGAAGAGAATACCAGGTTAGGGCTCCTTTGGTAAGTGTTTCCCCAAATTTTTTGACAAGGACTGATTCAATCTCTTGTTTTGTTAAGTCGTTGCCTTTTACTCCGGTAGTGAAAGAATTCACATGATCACGTGGGTCAGTTGTTCCATCATATTCAGGAAACGTCGGGCATTTTAAACTTCTTGGGTATAGGCAAGGGTGCCGCACTTGGCTTCCAAGGTTGTTGAGAATACCTATCAACATCAATGCCTTTGATAATAGGCGGTACTCCAGGAATTTGTTCGATGCGATCGTTCTGCTCCTTCATCTGTTTCTGCATGGTTAGCAGTAAATTTTGTAATTCAGAGTTATTAGTCATACGTGGTCTTGCTTCGAGAGATATCGTTAGGGGTGTCTCCCCTTGCTGAATTTACCAATCCAGACTGAGGATTTTCCCTGCTGACCGTATTGTTTAGAGGTGGTGTCAGTGATGCAGGAGGTGATGTTGGTAATCCCCTTGAAAATTCTTGCAAAGCTTGCCCCACGTAGTCTGCAATCATTTGCCTTATTTGATCTTGTTCTATCGTCTGCTCATTATGATTGTGGTTGTTGTCAGATCTTTCTTGCGCTGGTTCCCTTGAAACAAGAGGGGTTCCTTGAGGTGATGGAACTGGTGTTCCATTCCTCTGTAGGTTGTTGTCGTTGGAGTTCGACATTGTTTTAGAGGATATCAATGAAAAAATGAACAAAGATTATTAGAATTCCCGGTAATGGAGCCAATTTGTTTAACCAAAGAATTAGATCCTTTGACCAAAGCTATTTCTAGGATGAACACGGGTTACTGATAATCAAGGAAATAATACTAAATAAAGAGAAATGAGTAATAGACAATATTGCAGAAATATAGAAAAGCAAAGTCGATTGTAATCGAAAATCAGATGTCCTTACAAGTTATATTTCCTTCCTTTATATAGGAGGTTTCTTAATATAACGTTTGGTTCTTGAAATAATTGCTCATTAATGACTAATTATTACATTAATGAGGCATTACCAAGGGCAACTATAACTGTTATGTGAAGGTTTCACAACATTTGGGCTTTTATTGGGGATTCCTGAATCTATCCGTAACTCTGTCTAGATTCACTCTGACCGTGTCCCTTCCTTGTCTCGATTAGAGAGAGTTTCCCGTCGTTGATGAGCACGAGGGTTTATTGAATCGTGCCTCTTTTTCCCGTACCTCTTCAAAGAATCACATCCAGCTGTTGCGTTCTCCTATATCCACATAACTGGCTGAGTTGTCAAGAGTACGTATGAAACTCTTTTTTACCAATACAATTATGTCAGCTTACATTTCGACATTGTATTTATAGTAGCTCGTGGCTCGGTGAAGATAGATCTGTGTTTGGTTTTTAAATGATGTGTTAATGATGTTAAACTTTATAATGGATTATTGTTGATACTTTTGCAACTGAATTTAAAATTTTTCTGAAAAATAATCTTACTTCAACAAAATGTGTGGCTTGCCTGATTCCACGACAGATGCCATCACAATGAGTGTTTTTGGGTCGTGACAGGTTGGTATCAGAGCTCTAGGTTAAATAGGTCTCGCCAGTCATGAGCAGGTTTAGTAGAGTCTTGCGGATCGGTACAGAGACGTTTGTACTTATCTTCGAGAGGCTACAAAACCCTTAGGAAAAATCTCACATATTTGAATTATGTCGTGCAAATCTGTTGATTCCTGGAACTAAACTTCTGTTGTTTTTATTCTCTCACAGATGGTATGGACTTGTGCTACCAATCAGGGTGACCAGACACCAGCTAGAACAACGAGAGGTTGAGGCCGCGATCGAGGCCATGGCAGAGGGAGGGGTGCAGCCCGCGCAACAGCCAGGGTAGTACCTGTGGACCCTCCTATTGTTCCGGATCAGTTCCCCGCCGTAGATGTTCCAGCGGGACTGGCTCAGGCACCGAAAGTTCCTATTCTGATATCGGGTCTTCAGGAGACCCTAGCTCAGATTTTGACGGTGTGCACCAGTCTTGCTGTAACGACCCGGTCGGTCATTTTAAGAATAAGCGCCCCGATCCCCTATTAACCTCTTCTCCCATGTCTATTTATGTTATTGAAAGTTGTCGGAGCGTTGAGTGATGAAATCCGAGGTAATTTTGGACACATTGTCCATAAATGTGGAATTTAGCTTTAGAAATATGGCTGTAGCTAGAGCTGTGTGAAGACGGATTCGGAATGGAATTCCATTAACTCTGTTAGCTCCGTTGGGTGATTTTGGGGTTAGGAGCGTGTTCGGAATGTGTTTTCGAGGTCGGTTGTGGATTTAGGCTTGAATTGGCGAAAGTTAGAATTTCGGCGATTTCGGCCGATAGGTGATATTTTTATATCAAACTCAGAATGGAATTTCGAAAGCGATAGCAGGTCTGTAATGTCATTTATGACAAGTGTGCAAAATTTGAGGTCATTCGGATGAGTTTAGACGTGTTTCGGCATCAGATGTGGATAATAGAAATTTCATAAGTTCTTAGGCTTGAATCTATGCATAATTGATGATTTTGATGTTATGAGATGTGTTTTTAAGCTTCGACCAAGTTTGAACAAGGTATTAGGGTCAGTTGGTAGGTTTGGTAGAGGTCCCGGGGGCCACGGGGTTGTTTTGGATGCCCAACGGGCGAGTTTGAGACTTTGAGAGCAGCTGAACCATTCTGGTTCTGGTGTCTCGCACCTGCGATGGTATTTCCGTAGGTGCGGACATTCAGGTACGAAGGGGTGCCGCAGGTGCGACCCCAGGTCGATTAATGAATTTCTGCACCTGCGTTTGTGTTTCCGCACCTAGGGGTGCCGCAGGTGCGACCCCAGGTCGTTTAATGAATTTCCGCACCTGCGATTGTGTTTCCGCAGGTGCGACACCGCAGATGCGATACCAGTGTCGCAGGTGCGAAACATCTGGGCTGGTTATACCAAAAATCCGAGGGTTTGAAATTCATAATTCCAAAATCGATTGTGAGCTCGGAACTTGGCGATTTTCAGTAAGATTTGAAGAGGAGAATCATAGGTAACGTTTTCTAACCTTAATCCATTTGTATATCAATAATATCTATCATTTTCCTCAATCTAATCAAGGAAATTGGATAAAAAACCATGGAAATGGGATGAAATCTTCCCAAGTAGAAATCTGAGGATTTAGGGAGATTTAGACGTTGGCTTTAATTGATTCTTGTTCGAGTGGGTTCATGAGTGAATGGGTGTTCGAGAAATATAAATTTTACCCGATTTGCATATTATCTTATATGTAATTAGCTATTTTGTTCCCTTGAAGTGATATTTACACCATGCAATCGATTTGAATAGATTTGGGCCACCCGGAGTCACATACTCATGCCAAGAGCGTGGTATTGAGTTGATTTGCGCATTCAAGGTAAGTGGCTTGCCTAATTATGTGTTGGGGATTTACCCTTAGGCATTTTTATACTTATTTTGTTATGTGGACGCCGTGTACATGAGGTGACGAGTGCGTACATGGGTCATTGTTGCTAAATTCCTATTTTTACTTCCATGAAATCGCTCATTTTCATTCATATATTACGGTTCCTATCTTAATTGAGTAGATAGCTTAAGAGTAAGCATGCCTACCTGTTCTTACTTGATTCCCTCTTATTTTCTACTAGTCGCACCATACTTAGGTAGCTTCACTCTATTCTTGCCTGCTATTTTCCTGGACAGTTTAATTAAGCCATAATTGACATACTTCTGCTTTGCATATTTAAATTGGGACTCAGGACCGAGATCCGGGAGCTTTTCCCCTGTACTGCACTTCGTATTTAAATTGGGAGTACGGACCGAGATCCGGGAGCTTTCCCCCTGTACTGAAATGCATATTTGAATTAGGACTACTGACAGAGATCCGGGAGCTTTCCCCCGCTATGGACTGAGATCCGGGAGCTTTCTCCGTGTACTGCATTCTAATTTACGGTTTAGATATATGTTGTGCTGAGCCGAGGGATCTCTTTCTGTTATTAATTCTTCCAGTTTCCATCAATCCTGTTTATCATTGCTTATCTATATTTCACTGTTTTAAATTGTATATTGACTTGTTTTACAAAAACTCTGTAGGGCATCAACCTAACCTCGTCACTACTTGACTGGGGTTAGGCTTGGCACTTACGGAGTACCGAATGTGGAGTAATCACGCCCTTTCCTGCGCATGTTTTCCCCATGTGTAGATCCAGGTACCAGCACCCAGTATCGTGGCTAGGAGTTGTTCTAGCAGCTTCCAGGAGACCGCAAGGTAATTCTGCCGCGTCCGCAGAATCCCACGAGTCCCCTTCTACTCTATTATAGGCATAGAAGAATTATGTATTTTTCTACTGTTTCATTGTACAGAGCTACATTTATTACAGAGCTTGTGACTATAGTTAAATTCCGGGTTTTGGGAAGTGAAAGTGTGTATGTTGAGCAGCTATGTTATATCTACTTGAGTTCTTTTCTGTCTTTATTTTATTGATTCTATCCTTTTACGCAAATTTTAGGCTTACCTAGTCGTAGAGACTAGGTGCCGTCACGATACCTTTTGGAGGGCAACATGGGTCATGACAAGTTGGCATCAGAGCGTCTAGGTTCATAGGAGTCACAAGTCACAAGCCGGTTTATTAGAGTCTCGCGAATCGGTGTGGAGACGTTCGTATCTATCTTCGAGAGGCTATGTTACTGTTAAGAACAACCAAATTCTTTGGAATTCCTTATCGTGCTAGTTGTTGTCATCAAATTCTTAAACTTTATTCTATTCTTGCTTGCAGATGGTTCATACCCGTACCAGACGTACTGATGACCAAGCACCCGAGCCCCAAGTCAGAGCCACCAGAGGTAGGGGTCGGGGCAGAAGACGAGCACGCGGGGCAGCCCGAGCACCGGCTAGAGCAAAGGCAGAGGAGCCCCCAACAGCTACAGTTGGAGGGGCACAAGAGGTACCTACTGTTACTCTAGACCTCCAGGAGACATTGGCTCAGTTCTTGAGTGCCTTCAGTACTCTGTCTCAGGCGGGTCTACTCCCGATAGCTCCAGCTACATCCCAGGCCGGAGGAGGGACATAGACTCGCGCAGCCTGTACTCCTGAGCAGAGGGTTCATATTGGGTAGGTTCCAGAGTATATTCCTATGCCCCCAGCAGCTCCAGCTCAGCATGAGACTATGATAGCCGTTCCTGAGGCAGAGCAGCTCCGACTTGAGAGGTACAAGAAGTACCACCCACCTGAGTTCAGCGGACTAGCTTTGGATGATGCCATGGGTTTTCTTGAGGGGTTTCATCGGATTCTCTGCACTATGGGTATTGTGGAGACGAGTGGGGTTTCTTTCACGGCTTTCCAGCTGAGGGGAGCAGCTTATCAGTGGTGGCGTGCTTTTGAGCTTAGTAGCCTGGACGAGGCAGCTTCACTTACTTAGGCTCAGTTTTCCGAGATGTTCTTACTTGAGTTTGTCCCTCATAGCTTCAGGGATGTTTGGCATACGGAGTTTGAGCATCTACGCCAGGGTGCCATGACTATGTCAGAGTATGCAGTCCGTTTCAGCGATTTGGCTCGCCATGCACCAGCTTTGGGGTTCACTGTCAGAGAGAGGGTTCGACGCTTTATTGAGGGCCTCCACCCCAGTATTCAGACCAGCATGGCTAGAGAGCTGGAGACCGATATTAATTACCAGCAGGCCGTGAGTATTTCCCGGAGGATTGAGACTATGTTAGCCCGGGATAGGGAGGAGAGAGAGGCCAAGAGGTCTCGAGAGACTGGTTATTTTTCAGGAGCCCGTGCACCAGCAGCACGCTATGGTAGGGGTTTTGTGAGTCGCCCTGTTCATTAAGCTCTCCCAGCAGCCAGCGGTATTCAAGCTCCTCCTAGACCTCAGGAGCCTTATTATGCACCACCAGTATCTCAGGTGCCTCCTGCTCGAGGTGCTATCACTGGCCAGTCGAGCAGGCCAGTTTAGAGTAACCAACGGCCGCCACATCCTCCTAGGGGTTGCTTTGAGTGTGGTGACCCTCATCATATGATCAGAGATTGCCCAGATCGAGGACGGGCGCACCACCTCAGACTTATCAGGGTGCACCACCTCAGACTTATCAGGGTGCACCCCCTCAGACTTATCAGGGTGCACCCCCTCAGACTTATCAGGCTCCACATCTTCCACCAGGTCCTCCAGCTATTCTTCCAGCTCCAACTGCTACCCCACCACGTCAGGCAGCTCGAGGTGGAGGTCGGGGAGGTCGCCCTAGAGAGGGAGGCCAGGCCAGGTACTATGCTCTTCCGGCCTGGTCCGAGGCCATTGCTTCAGATTCAGTCATTACAGGTATTGTTCCCGTTTGTCATAGGGATGCATCGGTATTATTTGACCCAGGCTCTACATATTCATATGTGTCTTCCTATTTTTCTTCACATCTAGGGATATCTCGGGATTCTTTGAATTCCCCTGTTTATGTTTCTACTCCGGTGGGAGATTCTCTTCTTGTGGACCGCATATATCGGTCTTGTTTGATTGCTATCAGTAGTTTTGAGAATAGAGTTGATTTACTACTACTCAGTATGGTAGATTTCGATGTTATATTGGGTATGGGCTGGATGTCTCCCTATTATGCTATTCTTGATTGTCACGCCAAGATTGTGACGCTGGCTATGCCAGGATTTCTGAGGTTAGAGTGGAGAGGTTCCTTAGAGTATACTCCCCGCTGAGTCATTTCCTTTCTTAAGGCTCAACAGATGGTTGAAAAGGGGTGTGATGTATATTTGTCTTATGTGAGAAATGTTAGTGCTGAGACTCCTACAGTTGAGTCAGTTCCAGTTGCCAGGGACTATTCTGATGTATTTCCAGATGATTTTCCGGGTATGCCGCCCGATAGAGACATTGATTTTGGCATTGACTTGTTGCCGGTCACTCAGCGCATTTTCGTTCCTCCCTATCGCATGGCTCCTCCTGAGTTGAAGGAGTTGAAGGAGAAGCTACAGGATTTGCTTGAAAAGGGATTCATCAGGCCCAGTGTATCATCTTGGGGTGCTCCGGCGTTATTTGTGAAGGAAAAGGATGGCTCGATGCGTATGTGTATTGGCTATCGGCAACTGAATAATATGACAGTGAAGAACAGGTACCCATTGCCTCACATTGATGATTTATTTGACCAGCTACAGGGTTCTAGGGTGTTCTCCAAGATTGATCTACGTTCGGGTTATCATCAGTTGAATATTCGAGAACCGGATATCCCGAATACTGCCTTCAGGACAAGATATGGCCACTATGAGTTCCTTGTTATGTCATTTGGGCTGACCAATGCCCCAGCAACCTTCATGCACATAATGCACAACATATTTCGGCCTTATCTTGATACTTTCATCATGGTGTTCATTTATGACATTCTGGTATTCTCGGTCCCAGGAGGACCATGAGCAACACTTAAGGACCGTGCTTCATACATTGAGGGAGAAAAAGATGTATGCCAAGTTTTCTAAGTGTGAATTTTGGCTTGATTCTGTGGCATTCCTAGGCCACGTGGTGTCTTCGGATGGGATCAAGGTAGATCCGAAGAAGGTGGAAGCGGTACAGAGTTGGCCCAGACCTTCCTCAGCTACTGATATCCGCAGTTTCCTCGATTTGGCTGGCTATTATCGCCGTTTTGTGGAGGGATTTTCATCCATTTCAGCGCCTATGACCAGACTAACCCAGAAGGGTGCATCTTTTATATGGACTGAGAAGTGTGAGGAGAGCGTTCAGAAGCTCAAGACAACCTTGACTACAGCTCCTATGTTGGTTTTGCCTACCGGTTTCGGGTGCTATACAGTTTATTGTGATGCTTCGAGGATTGGCTTGGGAGCGGTGTTGATGCAGGACAGTAGGGTGATTGCCTACGCGTCCAGACAGCTGAAGGTTCATGATAAAAACTACCCTGTTCATGATCTCGAGTTGGCAGCGATTGTTCACGCCCTGAAGATATGGCGTCATTATTTATATGGTGTTCCCTGTGAGATATTCATGGATCATCGGAGTTTGCAGCACATATTCAGGAAGAAGGATCTAAATTTGCGCCAGTGTAGGGGGTTGGAGTTGCTAAAGGACTATGAAATCACTATATTATACCACCCGGGGAAGGCCAATGTGGTGGCCGATGCCTTGAGTCTCCGGGCGGAGAGTTTAGGGAATTTGGCATACCTTCATGCAGCTGAGAGGCCTCTAGCCTTAGATGTTCAATCCTTATCCAGTCAGTTCGTGAGATTGGAACTTTCTAAGCCTTGTCGGGTATTAGCTTGCGTGGTCGCTCGATCTTCCCTTCATGACCGTATCAGCGAGCGCCAGTATGATGATCCCCACCTTTTGGTTCTTCAGGATAGAGTCCAGCGGGGTGATGCCAGGGATCTGACTATAGGAGATGACGGGGTGATAAGGATGCAGGGCCGTATCTGTGTACCCAATGTGGATGGGCTTCAGGAGTTGATTCTTGAGGAGGCCCATAGTTCGTGGTATTCCATCCATCAGGGTACCGCGAAGATGTACCAGGATCTGAGACAACACTATTGGTGGCGAAGGATGAAGAAGGATATAGTGGAGTTTGTAGCCAACTGTCTCAACTATCAGCAAGTCAAATGTGAGCATCAGATATCAGGAGGGTTACTTCAGCAGATTGAGCTTCCAGAGTGGAAGTGGGAGCGGATCACCATGGACTTTGTGGTCAGACTTCCTCGGATTTTGAGGAAGCATGATTCTATTTGGGTAATTGTGGATCGGCTGACCAAATCAACCCATTTCATTCCAGTGCTGACTACATATTCGTCTGAGAGGTTGGCTGAGATTTCTATTAGAGAGATTGTTCGCCTCCACGGTATTCTAGTATCTATCATTTCAGACAAAGGTATACAGTTTACTTCACAATTCTGGAGAGCCGTTCAACAGGAGTTAGGCACCAGGGTAGAGTTGAGTATAACTTTTCACCCTCAGACAGACGGGCAGTCCGAGCGCGCGATTCAGATTCTCGAGGATATGCTTTGTGCCTATGTGATAGATTTTGGAGGGTCATGGGATCGATACTTGCCTCTTGCAGAGTTTGCTTATAACAACAGCTACCAGTCCAACATTCAGATGGCGCCGTATGAGGCTCTGTATAGTAGGTGGTGCAGGTCTCCCGTGGGATGGTTCGGGCGAGGCTCGATTGTTAGGTACAAACTTGGTTCAGGATTCCCTTGACAAGGTGGAGGTGATTTAGGAGAGACTTCGCACAGATCAGTCTACGCAGAAGAGCTATGCAGACCGGAATGTTGGTGGCTTGGCATTTATGGATGGTGATCGGGTTTTGCTTCGGGTATCACCTACGAAGGGCGTCATGAGGTTCAGGAAGAAAGGTAAGCTGAGTCCGAAATTTATTGGCCCTTTTGAGGTGTTGCAACGTGTTGGGGAAGTTGCTTATGAGCTAGCCCTGAAACCCAGCCTAGCAGGGGTTCATCCGGTGTTCCATGTCTCCATGCTCAGGAAGTATTACGGTGACCCGACTCATGTTTTGGATTTCAGTTCAGTCCAGTTGGACAAGGAGCTATCATATTTTGAGGAGCCTGTAGCTATATTGGACAGGCATGTCAGAAAGCTCATATTGAAGAATATTGCCTCAGTTAAGGTTCAGTGGAGAGGTCAGCCAGTCGAGGAAGCGACTTGGGAAACCGAGCAGGATATGCGGAGTCAGTACCCTCATCCTTTCACAGCTTCAGGTATGTTTCTATACTCGTTCGAGGATGAACGCTTTTCCTAATAGGGGGAGGATGTAACAATTCGGTCGGTCATTTTAAGAATTAGCGCCCCGATCCCCTATTAACCGCTTCTCCTATTGTTATTTATGTTATTGGAACTTGTCAGAGCGTTGAGTGATGAAATCTAGGGTGATTTTGGACACATAGTCTATAAATGTGGAATTTAGCTTTAGAAAGTTGGCTGTAGCTAGAGCTGTGTGAAGACGGATCCAGAATGGAATTTTGTCGACTCCGTTAGCTCTGTTGGGTAATTTCGGGGTTAGGAGCATGTTCGGAATGTGTTTCCGAGGTCGATTGTGGATGTAGGCTTGAATTGGCGAAAGTTAGAATTTCGGTGATTTCGACCGATAGGTGAAATTTTGATATCAGAATCGGAATGGAATTCTGAAAGCGACAGCAGGTCCGTAATGTCATTTATGACCTGTGTGTAAAATTTGAGGTCATTCAGAAGAGTTTAGACGTGTTTCGGCACCGAATGTGGATTCTAGAAATTTCATAAGTTCTTAGGCTTGAACCTATGCATAATTGATGATTTTGATGTTATGACATGTGTTTCTAAGGTTCGACCAAGTTTGAACAAGGTATTAGGGTCAGTTGGTAGGTTTGGTTGAGGTCCCCAGGGCCTCGGGGTTGTTTCGGATGCCCAGCGGGTGAGTTTGAGACTTTAAGAGCAGCTGAACCATTCTGGTTTTGGTGTCTCGCACCTGCGATGGTATTTCCGTAGGTGCGAAGGGGGTGCCGCAGGTGCGACCCCAGGTCGTTTAATGAATTTCCGCACCTGCCATTGTGTTTCCGCAGGTGCGGACACGCAGGTGCGATCCTTGGTCGTTTAATGAATTTCCGCACCTGCGATTGTGTTTCCGCAGGTGCAGCACCACAGGTGTGATCCCAGTGTCGCAGGTGCGAAACATCTGGGCTGGTTATACCAAAAATTTGAGGGTTTGAAATTCATAATTCAAAAATCGATTGTGAGCTCGGAACTTGGTGATTTTTAGTGGGATTTGAAGATGAGAATCATATGTAACATTTTATAACCTTAGTCCATTTGTATATCAATAATCTCTATCATTTTCCTCAATCTAATCAATGAAATTGGATGAAAAAACATGAAAATGGGATGAAATTTCCCCAAGTAGAAATCTGAGGATTTAGGGAGATTTAGACGTCGGATTTTGTTGATTCTTGTTCGAGTGGGTTCATGAGCGAATGAGTGTTTGGGAAATATAATTTTACCCGATTCCGAGACGTGGGCCCGGGGGACTTTTTGGGGGAATTTCCTAATTTCGCGTATTAGCTATTTTGTTCCCTTGAAGTGATATTTACACCATGCAATCGATTTGAATAGATTTGGGCCACCCGGAGTCAGATACTCGTGGCAAGAGCGTGGTATTGAGTTGATTTGTGCAGTCAAGGTAAGCGGCTTGTCTAATTCTGTGTTGGGGACTTCCCCTTAGGCATTTTTATACTGATTTTTTACGTGGACACCGTGTACGTGAGGTGGCAAGTGCATACACGGGCCATTGTTGCTAAAATCCTATTTTTATTTCCATGAAATCGCTTATTTTCATTCATATATTACTGTTTCCTATCTTAATTGAGTAGATAGCTTAATATTAAGCATGCCTACCTGTTCTTACTTGATTCCCTCTTATTTTCTACTAGTTGCACCATGCTTAGGTAGCTTCACTCTATTCTTGCCTGTTGTTTTCCTGGACTGTTTAATTAAGCCATAATTGACATACTTCTGCTTTGCATATTTTAATTGGGACTACGGATCGAGATCCGGGAGCTTTCCCCCTGTATTGTATTTCATATTTAAATTGGGACTACAGACCGAGATCCGGGAGCTTTCCCTCTGTACTGAAATGCATATTTGAATTAGGACTACGAGCAGAGATCCGGGAGCTTTCCCCCTGTACTGCATAGCATTTTTAAATTGGGACTATGGACTGAGATCCGGGAGCTTTCCCCGTGTACTGCATTGCACATTTAAGGTTTAGATATATGTTGTGCTGAGCCGAGGGATCTCTTTCTGTTATTAATTCTTCCAGTTTCCATCAATCCTGTTTATCATTTCTTATCTATATTTCACTATTTTAAATTGTATATTGACTTGTTTTACAAAAACTCAGTAGGGCCTCAACATGACCTCGTCACTACTTGACTGGGGTTAGGCTTGACACTTACGGAGTACCGAATGTGGAGTACTCACGCCCTTTCCTGTGCATGTTTTCCTCTTGTGCAGATCCAGGTACCAACACCCAGTATCGTGGCTAGGAGTCATTTTAGCAGCTGCCAGGAGACCGCGAGGTAATTTTTCCGCGTCCGCAGAATCCCACGAGTCCCCTTCTACTATTGTATAGGCATAGAAGACTTATGTATTTTTCTACTGTTTCATTGTATAGAGCTACATTTAGTACAGAGCTTGTGACTATAGTGACATTCCGGGTTTTGGGAAGTGAAACTGTGTATGTTGTGCAATTATGTTATATCTACTTGAGTTCTTTTCTGTCTTTATTTTATTGATTCTATCATTTTCCGCAAATTTTAGGCTTACCTAGTCGTAGAGACTAGGTGCCGTCACGATATCTTTCGGAGGGCAACATGGGTCTTGACACCTCCACAGCCAGTCGCTATGTCTACTACTGCCGCTACTTCTCAGGCCAGGGGAGGCACTCAGACTCCAGCTGCCCGGACACCTGAGCAGGTTACCCAATGGCTTAAGATACCGGGGGCAACTCCAGCCCAGGATTTTATGGTCCCAACTTTGGCAGACGATGAGCAGTGCAGGTTGGAGAGATTTAGTAGACTTCAGCCTCCGATTTTCAGTGGTACTGAGGGAGAGGATTCCCAGGGCTTCTTAGACAAGTGTCAGAGGATTCTTCGCACATCAGTGATATTGGAGGCCAGTGGGGTCCCATTTACTACCTTCCAGTTCTCAGGAGCCGCACTCGCTTGGTGGTAGGTCTATGAGAGGCGTAAACCTGTTGATGCAGTTCCCCTTACCTGGCATCAGTTCTCCATTCTTTTCCTAGAGAAGTATGTACCGCAGTCCTGCAAGGAGGAGCTGCGCAGGGAGTTCGAGCATTTGCATTAGGGGGATATGACCGTGATGCAGTATGCGATAAGGTTCTCCGAGTTGGCTCGTCATGATATTTGGATAGTTCCCGTGGATAGGGAGAGGATCAGAAGGTTCGTTGATGGCCTCACTTAACAGCTTCGGATTTTACTGATCAAGGAGAGGGTATCTGGTGCTTCTTTTGAGGAGGTGGTTGACATTTCCAGAGAGATTGAGTCAGTTCGCCGCCTGGAGCGAGTCGAGAGGGAGGCCAAGAAGCCTCGAGGGTCTGGTAGTTTTTGTGGCGTTCATTCAGGAGGTTAGTCTCAGCACAGCAGAGGCTGTTCATTTAGGCCTCCTCAGCCAGTCCGCCCAGCCTACAGTGGTGCATCATTGGGGCATGGTCCCTGCAGCTCTCATCCGGGTCGTTCCTTATTCAGTGCTCTTCCAGCCCAGAGTTCATCTCGGCCACCATCAGTTCAGGGTTCCTCGGCACATGGTTCTTCTAGTGGTTATTCTGGTTCTAGGGGTTCCCTTCAGTCCCCACCATCATTTGTTGAGAGGGGTTTCTTTGAGTGTGGTGATCCGGGTCATATCAAGAGGTTTATTCCCCGTCTTTCGGGTGGTTCATTCCAGCAGAGGATCCAGCCTTCAGCTTCAACACCAGTTACTTCACCACCGGCCCAGGAAGCTAGGGGTGGGGGCCAGTTAGCTAGAGGCCACCCTAGAGGGGGAGGTCAATCAGGTGGAGGTTAGGCTCGATTTTATGCACTTCCAGCCAGACCAGATGCTATGGCCTCAGATGCAGTGATTATAGGTATTGTTTCAGTATGTCACCGAGATGCTCAGTCTTATTTGATTCAGGTTCCACGCATTCTTATGTTTCATCATACTTTGTTCATTCTCTGGATATGCCTCGTGAGTCCTTAGTTACATTTGTACATGTGTCGACTCCGGTAGGCGATACTATTATTGTGGACCGTGTGTACCGGTCGTGTGTGATATCTATTAGAGGTCTGGAGACTCGAGTGGATCTGTTATTGCTTAGCATAGTTGACTTTGACGTGATATTGGGCATATATCGGCTATCTCTGTGTCATGATTTTATGGATTGTCACGCTAAGACCATGACCTTAGTGATGCCAGGATTTTTGAGGGTTGAGTGGAGAGGTTCTATTGAGTATGTGCCTAGTAGGGTAATTTCTTACCTGAAGGCCCAGCATATGGTAGAAAAGGGATGTTTATCGTATTTGGCATTTGTGAGGGATGTTAGTGATGAGACTCCCACTATTGATTCTGTTCCTATGATCCGTGATTTTCCGGACGTGTTTCCTGCTGACCTGCCAGGCATGCGACCTGACAGGGATATTGATTTTGGTACCGATTTGGTCCCAGTCACTCAACCTATTTCTATTCCACCGTATCGTATGGCACCAGTGGAGTTAAAGGAATTGAAAGAGTAGCTTCAGGAACTCCTAGGTAAGGGGTTCATTCAGCCTAGCGTGTCGCCTTGGGGTGCACCGGTGTTATTTGTAAATAAGAAAGATGGTTCCATGAGAATGTGTATTGACTACAGGCAGTTGAACAAGGTATAGTCAAGAATAAGTATCCATTGCCTCGTATTGATGATTTGTTTGACCAGCTTCCGGGAGCCAGAGTGTTCTCTAAGATTGATTTCAGATCCGGGTATCATCAGCTAAAGATTCAAGATTCTGATATTCCCAAGATAACTTTCAGGACTCTTTATGGTCACTATGAGTTTGGTGATGTCTTTTGGGCTGACCAATGCCCCAAAAGCATTCATGCATTTGATGAACAACGTGTTTCATCCGTACTTGAATTCTTTTGTTATTATGTTCATTGATGACATCCTGGTATATTCTCGTAGCCAGGAGGAGCACGCTCAGCATTTGAGAGTTGTTTTACAGAGAATGAGGGAGGAGAAACTCTATGCAAAGTTCTCCAAGTTGTGAGTTCAGGCTTAGCTCAGTAGCTTTACTGGGGCACGTCCTCAGCTACGGAGATTAGGAGCTTCCTTGGTTTGGCAGGATATTACCGTCGCTTTGTGGAAGGGTTTTCTTCTATTGCTTCGCCCTTGACCAAATTGACCCAGAAGGGTGCTCCGTTCAGGTGGTCAGACGAGTGTGAGGAGAGCTTTCAGAAGCTCAAGACTGCATTGACCTTAGCTCCAGTGTTAGTATTGCCATCAGCTTCAAGTTCTTATACCGTGTATTGTGATGCCTAAAGGATAGGCATCGGTTGTATTTTGATGCAGGAGGGTAGGGTGAATTCCTACGCCTGACGCCAGTTGAAGACTCATGAGAAGAATTACCCAGTGCATGATCTCGAGCTAGCAACCATTGTTCACGCCTTGAAGATTTGGCGTCATTATTTGTATGGGGTGCATTGTGAGGTTTTCACTGATCACCATAGTCTGTGGCATTTGTTTAAGCAGATGGATCTAAATTTGCGTCAGAGAAGATGGTTGGAGCTTATCAAGGACTATGAGATCACTATTCTATAACATCTGGGGAAGGCCGATGCCTTGAGTCATAGAGTAGAGAGTTTGGGGAGTCTAGCATATCTTCCAACAGCAGAGAGACCATTAGCACTTGATGTTCAGGCCTTAGCAGTCCAGTTGGTGATATTGGATCTATCAGGGCCCCGTCGGGTATTAGCTCATATAGCTTCCAGGTCTTCTCTTTATGACCGGATCTGAGAGCGCTAGTATGATGACCCACACTTGCTCGTTCTTCATGACAGGGTCCGACGAGGTGATGCCAGGGATGTAATTATTGGTGATGATGGGGTTATGAGGATGAAGGGTCAGATTTGTGTGCCCAATGTGGATGGGCTTCGAGAGTTAATTATAGCCGAGGCCCATAGCTCGCGGTATTCCATCCATCAGGGTGCTGCAAAGATGTATCAGGATCTAAGACATCATTATTGGTGGAGGCTGATGAAGAGGGATATTTTTGAGTTTGTAGATCGGTGTCTCAACTGTCAGCAGGTCAAGTATGAGCACTAGAGGCCAGGTGGGTTGCATTAGAGGTTGGATATTCTGGAGTGTAAGTGGGAGAGGATCACCATGGACTTTGTAGCTGGGCTCCCACGGACTTCGAGGAGGTTCGATGCTATATGGGTCATTGTGGATCGGTTGACCAAGTCCACGCACTTCATTCCTGTTGATACTACTTATTCTTCGGAGTGGTTAGCTAAGACTTATATCAGGGAGATTGTTCGGTTGCATGGTGTTCCAGTTTCTATCATTTCTGACAGAGGTACTCAGTTCACATCTCAGTTTTGGAGGGCCGTGCAGAGAGAGTTGGGTATTCAGGTCGAGTTGAGCACAGCATTTCATCCTCAGACGGACGGGCAGTCAGAGCACACTATTCAGATTCTGGAGGACATGTTGCGCGCTTGTGTCATTGACTTTGGCGGTTTATGCGACCAGTTTCTGCCACTCGTGGAGTTTTCATATAATAATAATTATCAGTCGAGTATCCATATGGCTCCGTATGAGGCTTTATATGGTAGGAGGTGTAGATCTCCGATTGGTTGGTTTGAGCCGGCTGAGGCTAGGCTATTGGGCAGAGACTTGGTACAGGATGCTTTGGATCAGGTGAAGTTGATTCAGGAGCGGCTTCGCACGGTGCAGTCTAGGCAGAAGAGTTATGCGGACCGGAAGGTCCGGAATGTGTCTTTCATGGTTGGGGAGAAGGTGATACTGAAGGTGTCACCCATGCAGGGTGTTATGCGGTTCAGGAAGAGGGGAAAGTTTAGTCCTTGATTCATTGGGCCTTTTGAGGTGCTTCAGAGGGTTGGAGAGGTGGCTTATAGACTTGCTTTGCCACTCATCTTATCGAGTGTTCATCCTGTGTTTTATGTTTCCATGATTCAGAAGTATGTTGGTGACACATCTCATGTTTTGGACTTCATCACAGTTCAGCTTGAGGGTGATATGTCATATGAGGTAGAGCCAGTGGATATTTTGGGTCGACAGGTCAGAAGGTTGAGGTCTAAGGATATAGCTTCATTAAAGGTGTAGCGGAGAGGGCAGCCGGTAGAGGAGGCCACCCAGGAGACTGAGTGGGAGATGCGGAGCAAATATTCTCACTTATTTGAGACTCCAGGTATGTTTCTAGACCCGTTCAAGGACTAACATTTGTTTGAGAGGGGGAGAATGTAACAACCCGGCCGGTCGTTCCGTGAGATTTGCCCTATTTCACCTGTTTCTTCTATGTCATGTATTGCTTAGCCTATTTACAATGTGTTGGGTCAGTTCCGGAGTGGTCGTGGTGAGAAATGAGACACTTAGTCTCTTAAGTTGGCCTTATGGTTGGAAAAGTCAACTAGAAGTTGACTATTTGGTAAACGACCTTAGAATGCGGATTTTAGGGCTCGGATAGCTTTGTTAGGTTATTTGGGACTTAGGAGTGTGTTCGGAATGTGGTTTAAAGGTCCGGAGTAGAACTAGGCTTGAATTGGCAAAATTGATTTTTTGCTAATTTTTGGTCGGCAGTGGAAAATTATCAATTGGGGTCGGAATGGAATTTTGAAAGTTGGAACAGGTTCGTAGCAGCATTTTGGATGCGTGTGCAAATTTTTAGGTCATTTGGACGAGTTTTGGGTAGTTTCAGGATCGTTGGTGATTTTTGGAAAGTTTGAAAATCCTTAGGCTTGAATCATGGGTTTATTTGATGTTTCGGTGTTATTTTGGGTGTTCCGAGGGTTAGACTAAGTCCGGGTGATCATTTATGACTTATTGGTACTTTTGGTTGAGGTTCTGAGGGCCTCGGGATGAGTTCGGATGATTATCGGCATAATTTTTGGCATTTTGGAATTGCTGGTGTGAAGACTTCTGGTTTTTCCGCACCTGCGAGTAGGGGACCGCAGGTGCGAGTCCGCAGAAGCGGATGAGGGATCACAGAAGCGGGAATGGCTAAGGGGAGGAAGACCGCATATGTGGAGGATTGACCGCACCTGCGGAGTCGCAGCTGTGGTAGGTGAGCCGCAGATGCAGAATTGGCTAGGATGGAGAAGGACCACAGATGCGGAGGATGGGCTGCAACTGTGGAGCCGCAGATGCTGAAGATGAAGCGCAGATGCAGAATTTGGAATTAAAAGAAATCGCGCAGGTGCGCACCTAGGACTGCATGTACGGGTCTACAGGTGCGGTCATCGTTGGGCAGAACATATAAATAGAACCCTTAGCGAATTTTGATCATTTTTTCACCATTTTTATGCGGGTTTGAAGCTTTTTGGAGGGTTTTGAAGAGGAAGTTCGAGGGTTCTTCGTGGAGGTAAGACTTTTGGGCTTAAAACTCGTTTAATGTGATTATTTGACTGATTGAGGGTGAAAATTATGGAAATTAGTGACAAAAATTGGGGAATTAGGGCTTGTAATTGGGGATTTGAGGGGTCATTTGAGGTCCGATTTTGATGTTCTTGGTATGTATAGACTCGTGGGAGGATGAGGATTCTTGTGATGTATTTTTATCGAATTTCGAGATGTGGGCCCGGTGTCGGGTTTGGCCGATTTCGGGATTTTTGAGTTAATTTGATAATTTTCGAGTGGGTTTCGTTCCTTGGTATATATTAATCATATAAATCTGATTTTTGGGTAGATTTGGAGCAATCGGACGCCGAGTCTAGAGGAAAAGGCATTGAGGGCTAGGATTTTAGCCGGTTTTGAAGTAAGTAACGTTTCCAAACTTGGTTCTGAGGGTTCGAAACCCCGAACTATATGATATATGACTATAATTAAGGTGACGCACATGCCAAGTGATGGGCGTGCGCGTGTGCACCGAGTGATTTGTGGCCTGGCCTATCCTATGGCACCATCTAGTAGTTATTTCAGATTGATATCCGCACTTTTATTGATGTGGTTAATGTGAACATTCTAGAAATCATACTAAGTCAAATCCTAGGGCTTCACGCTGAAAATAATGAGACCCGAGTGGTCATATATTGTTGTCTCTTTATGTTTATTTGATTTTGTATACTCAGTCTTGTCATAGCATATCATTTCATGGCTCAGTCTCGGTAATTGTTGATTTTATATATTTATCATTGTTTCGGGCTGGTTCATGCATCTGTGAGCCCATGTGAGCGAGACTGGAGAGTAATGACTGAGTGAAGCCGAGAGACTGTTATTGAGACAGTTATGAGATCGGGCTGCACACCGCAGCGATACTCTAATCATGCCTTCGTTGGCTTGATATAGCACTTGGGCTAATAGGAGCCCCTCCGGAGTCTTTACACCCCCAGTGAGCACATTGATATTGAGGGATGGATCTTCCCGGGGCATGGATCTTGTCTGAATGTTGTGTTTCGGAGATGGATCTTCTCTGTGAGGCTGGATCGGCCTTTTTCCTCAGTACTAAGTGACTACAGTCACCGGTGTTTGTGTAGTATCCAGGATGGATCTTCCTTGGGCCCGAGAGCCATGTACAGTACTGAGTGGACTTCGATGTGAGAGTTGTGAGCACTAGGTGCATTTCCACACTGTTGATACATTGGCATGTAGAGTACTGAGATATACTTGGGTTACTTATCAAATTGGTCATATTATATTTTCATTATCTGTTAAAAATGTGAACATGCCTAAATTCTATGTATTGTTTTCATTACAATTATTGAGGTTTAGTCCGTCATTACCTCTCATCCCGTAGTTTGGGTTCGTTACTTTTGAGTTGGTATATTCACGTTACCCCCATCATCTTGTGTGCAGATCCAGTTTCATCGACGCCCGGTAGCAGTGGTTGATTGGATGACACAGTTCCCTGGAGTCTTCGAGGTAGCAGCTGGCGATCGCAGCCTGGATTTCTCCTTCTTTATCTTCCTATTGTATTTTGTTTTTATTCAGACAGTATTATGTCAACTTACATTTCAACATTGTATTTATAGTAGCTCGTGGCTCGGTGAAACTAGATCTGGTTTTGGTTTTTAAATGATGTTTTAATGATGTTAAACTTTTAAATGGATTATCGTTGATACTTTTGCTACTGAATTTACATTTTTTCTGAAAAACAATCTTACTTCAACAAAATGTGTGGCTTGCCTGATTCCACGACATGCGCCATCACGACGGGTGTTTTGGGGTCGTGAAAATAAGCCATAAATTCATGTCCTCATTTCAATAAATAAATTGGTGACTCCAACATGATTACTAGAAGGAAAAGTTAGACCCTCGGAGTAATAGAAATCAGTATGAGCCAGTGAACAAGATAAACTGAACATGAATTAGAGAATGAAGGATTTGATAATAATCAGCGTCATGAACATTTCAGAGATCTAGTTCAAGTAATAATATAATGGACAACCGAATAATAACCTTTAAAGGTCATTCAGGAAAACACTTCCCTAAACCAAGCACTGTGAGCAGAGTTAAGCTTAAGGGACTACGTGTGCTTGTTAAACTAGGTGTCACCCTTGTGCGTAAGAAATTCAGTAATCCTTGGTACAGAAGGATTACCACAAGGCAAGTAAGAGTCGGTGAAGATGTGAAAAGACGCCAAAGATGAAGAGGTAAAACATTTATAGGTAAATCTTCATAATGTTAGTACACCCCTAAAGGGAGGAAGATGGTGTGATCTTGTATTAAGTTGGATTTAAGTGATTCGGGTAAATATAGAATGGTAAAATAAGAATGTGGTATAAAGTAAAAAGGAATGAGAATAAATTTACTCAAATCTTAAAAATATATTACAACTCCAGAACATTATGTAAGCACGACGCCAGGGGGAGGAACTAAGGATTCCCGCTCGGGATGTTAATTGGTAAATAAGTGCGAATGAACACTTGATACATAAGGAGTCAATGCGAGAGGTAATTTAGGACAAAGAAAATAACCCAAGAGAGATTGCGAAGAATATAGATATGAGAATAGACCAATGAGTAGTTAGTAGTTAATTCAGCGGAAAATAGACCAATGAGTAGTTAGTAGTTAAGTCCCCTAATGTTTCCTTATTACTGTTCAACGGAATCATCCCGATCTTATCTCATATTGTTGAACTTCTATCCATCTATTGTTGATTTACCTCAATGTTGATCTACAATCTACCATTGATAACTTGAAACTTCTTATGTATAACTGCTGCCAGGGCTCACGTTGCATGGCACCTGGGGGTGATATGATACTATACTTCCATAACTGTTTTTCATAGCATCTCAATGTGGTTTACCTTACGTGGGTATTTTAACCCTGTACAATTCATGAAATCATTACTCTGTCGAAGGCCCAAATATTATCCTTCATCTATAACAATTACACCCTTATTCTACTACTAGGGCAACATTTCATCTTTTCTAAATGCTACTAGTCTTAGACTCCTTTGAGTTCTTTCAGGCTATACTGTGCTTTCTATAATTTAGAGAAATCATCAGCTCTTTTTTTTTCCTGAGGTTAATTCCGAGCACTTATACATTTCTTGTCACCTCCTCGCTTGCCCTTTCTTATCCTTACTCATGTCTTCCTAAAACATGTCGTTTTACCATACCCTAAGCTTGCGACCTATACATGTCTATTTATTCTACTCGCAACCTTCCTTTAAATTGCTTGCACCATAGATTTCCTTGTGTTATTCAGGATCATCAAACGAAACATCACATCGTCTCTAACTTTTCTTTACTCTATTAATCAGACTTCTTGTTATCTAGAAACCATAGGCTGGAAAATATGCCACTTATGACATCGCTATCGTTCCTGGATACTGAATCCCATTGCCTTTATCCCTCTATCTGAAGTATATATTATTCATGATCTTCTGCACCTGAGAATCTCGTACGTTGTTCACCTTTACCTTACTTACCTTAAAATCTCACATCACATCTTTTATCTCTTTTCATGGCCTCTCGTCCACATAGGTGTAATTCACATCCAAGACTTGAACTTCTATTATAATACTTTCACCTCTTTACATGATTCGGTGAGAGCTTCATACTGACTACTTATGAGACTGGTATACTTCTAACTGGCTTTATTGTAGAGACATTATAAAATATGGCTATTGTATTATCTCTCTTGTACCTCTAATATGAAGAGTCCTCCTGCAATGTTCTCAATCATTATGTCCATAATTTTTTTAGGTTCAATAATCAAACTCCTGATTTACTTCGTTGATGTAACTCTTTAATTTCCTCTTCCTTCTGATTAGCCTTTATGTAAGCTTAAGCTATTTTCCGATATGTGGCTCATGGCATTTAGTTATTACTTTAGCCTTTTATGGTCGCTATGTAAAACCATGATACAATCTTCTAATGATTCAATCCTTTGTCTATGACGTTGACCCAACTCCTTCTTTTAACTTATACCGGAGTCTTCTACGGCTGATCATAAATCGAATAATTCCTTTCGTTCCATTTCAGCTTTCTTCAAACATAAGAAATTGCTTTTCCTGGTCTTCTTGTTTTTTGCCCCCTTGTTGCGTACATACTTAGCTTATCTGAGTTCTCATGCATGCCGAAGTTCTTGTGCAACTCATATGGTCTCGAATATTACTTTTGGTTTTACTCCCTGATCATTAGCCATGGTAGGTGCCACTTTCTTTTGGAGTGCATACAATTTTGTAGTGAGACTGTTATTACACAACTGTTTCCTCTTTAGGTCATTGTGCTTTGGTTGAAGCCTTCTTCCTTATTTCCTCAACTATTTTTTCATTATAGTACTTAGGGAGGACCCTCTGACTCTTGTAAAGTTGCGATCTTGTTATATTATATACCCGAAGAAGTTTTCAATGTTCTTACTCGCCTATAAATATCCATAGTTCTTACCTCCATGCCCTTGTGCTTGTAGGGTTGCTTCGGAACTGATATTTTGACTGTCTTCCCAGTGGCACTCTCTTTATTTCTTTAACATTCATATGATACCTTTAACTACCCCAACTCCTATCTAAATATTTCTCAAGTATTACACTGACATTACTGCGAGGCTGAATTCACTATATTGGGTTTTACCATGTTTATCTTGCACGATCTGCTGACTCATCTGTAACCTCCTGTTTAGCCATAACTAGGTTCTTCCTTAATCAACTATCAACTACTCGTTGGCCCATTCTAATATCAATGTTCCGCGTAATCTTTCATGGTTTATTTCCTTTTCCTTAACTTAACTTTTGCAAAGGATCCTTATTTATCAATAACATCCCGGACTGGAAGCTTTACTTCCTTTCCTTGACGTTGTGTTTGCATAATGTTCTGGAATCGTAGCATATTTGTAGGCTTTGAATAACTGCAATCTCATCTCTTTCTCATTTTTATCGCATTCTTCTTTTACCATTCCATAATTACTTGAACCGCTTAACTCTGACTTAATGCCATTATCACTCCATATTCCCCCCTTTAGGGGAGTACTAAGAGTTGGAGCTACAACAACCTACCTATAGGTATTTTACCTCTCCATCTTTGGCATCCTTTCACATCATCGATGACCCATACACTGTCACGCCCTGAAATCCCACCATCGGGCCGTGATGGCGTCTAACATTGAACTCGCTAGACAAGCCAACGTGTACAGTTAAACTAGCATGAAAACATCGATTTAACAGAATACGCTAAAAACCATTCACAACTTAACAACGAAAATAAATAAATATGGTTTTCAAAACTAAGTAAAGACAACATAATACATCGACGCATAATTTCCCAAAACCTGGAGTCACAAACTCACGAACTGTCTATAAGAGTGCTAAATACAAAGTCTGAAAGGAAATACATGACTGTCTCTGAAACTAGAGGAAAACAAGACAGAGACGAAGACATAGGGATGGGAGAGACGCCAAGGCCCACGAACGCCAGCGGGTATACCTTGAAGCCTCTAGGATAAGCTGAAAGACACTCCAACTAATGATGTCCTCAGGGTCTGGCTGCATAATCTGCACAACATAAAGAAGTGCAGGTGTAGCATCAGTACAACCGACCCCATGTACTGGTAATGCCTAGCCTAACCTCGACGAAGNAAATACATGAAGTAATAAATCAATAAGGGAAGGGGAACATGATGTGGGGAGATAACAGTTTCATATAAGAAAGCTTAAATAAAGAAAGGAACAACAAGGCCAGAATATCAATAAGGACCAGAAATCACAATCTTGCACGACATCACCCTTCGTGCTTTTACTCTCGTCCTCACTATGCAATGTATAATGTAATCAATGTAAATCATGGCACGACATCACCCTTCGTTATTTTACTCTCTTTCCTCACAGTATAATCAATGAATATCCGTACGGAATGGTACACCGTACGACACGGCATCACCCTTCGTGCTTTACACTATTTCCTCACAATATCAAACAATGCACGACATCACCCTTCGTGCTTTAACACTCTTCCTCACAATAGAAAACAATGCACGACATCACCCTTCGTGCTTTAACACTCTTCCTCACCCAAACAGCAATCACAAACAAGGGCAAGGGAGTAAACAGAACAGAAATAGAAATCCTGGAAAGGGAACAATAACAGTAATCTCAACATCCCAGCAAGGGAGATAATATCAAACAATGCACGGCATCATCCTTCGTGCTCTAACACTCTTCCTTACAATATATTACACGGCACCACCCTTCGTGCTTTAACACTCTTCCTCACCCAAACAGCAATCACAAATAAAGGGCAAGGGAGTAAACAGAATAGAAATAGAAATCCCGGCAAGGGAACATCAATTAAACAATTAAATCCCGGCAAGGGAACAATAATAGTAATCTCAACATCCCAGGAAGGGAGGTAATCACTAAAGCAACAATGACCCGACAAGGGTATATTTTAATAACTCTTTCTCTTTCTTTCACTTTCATTTCATAATTTACTGTATCACTTGAGCCAATTCTCTAAAGGATTCAATTATCTCATATATCTTCACCGTTCGTGTTACAACCAGAGCCAATGCTCCTCGAAGTTTAAAGATCACAATTCCCTTCACATGCTCTTTACAACATATAGAAATCATCAATTAAGCATGAAGGTTACAACAAAATCAAAATATTGCAATATAAAGACTCACGATCATGCTAGACACCAATGTATAGATACTCGTCACCATGCCTATACATCGTACTCGACAATTAGCAAGTAGCAAATAAGACTCAACTCCTATTCCCTCAAGCTAAGGTTAGACCAAACACTTACCTCGGGTCCAAAATATAACAATCAACCCTCTAACACCGCCTTTCCTTTAGAATTCAACTCCGGAATGGTATTATCTAGACATAATTAAATCAAGTATATCAATAAGGATTCAATAATTAAATTACCTAGCCTAATTACCCATTCCATGCATTCTTCCAAAATAACAAAATTCGACCCCGGGTCTGCTTGGTCCAAACACGAGGCTCGGACCAAAACCATGTCACCCATTCACCCACGAGCCCAAATATATAATTTGTTTTCAAATTCGACCCCAACACGAGGTCTAAATCAAGAAAAATCAAAAGGCCCTAACTCTACCCAATTCCCCAATTTTCTACTCTAAATTGCATGTTTTAGGCTTATGAATTCATTAGATGAAATCTTGTAAAAAGAAGTTAAGGAGTAAAGAAAATGAGTTAGAAATCACTTACTAATGTTTTGGAGAAGAAAGTGTTTGAAAAATCGCTTCTTATGTTTTTAGGGCTTCGAAAAATGAAAATAACTTAAATTCCCGTCCATTTATACCCCCCCCCCCAGGTCCCCGACCGCGGACAGCGAAAAATGAACCGTGGTCGCACTAGCAAAGGCCAAGAAGAGCTGAAGAAAACCAAGAAAAATGAATGTAGTGACATGCTTTAGTATTTTGCCTATAACTTACTCTGAAGATGTCCCAATTACGATTTCTTTACCTTTCTGGAAACTAGACACGAAGGGATACAACTTTTATTTCTTAATCATTTCAAAATTCCTTGTAGATCAAAAGATATAGGCCTCCGAAGTCGGACTAGTGGCCCAGCTCCTCCACCGCGGACCACGAAAAATCGACCGCGACCGCGAAGCCCTCAGCGCGGTCCGCGAGAAAGGTCTGCGGGTCTCGGTGGTAAGTTCAGAAATGTGAGTTCTGTGACCTCCAACAGCTATATTTTAAGCCTAAAGACCTCCCGGGACCTACCCGAAACTCACTCGAGCCCTCGGAACCTCAAACCTAATGTACACACGACCTCAAAATCATCCTACGGACTTATTCGAGTAATGAAACCACCAAAATTACATCAAAAACAATGAATCAAACCTCAAAATCACTAGTTTTTCTTCAAACTTCATAAAATTTCAAATTTAGAGTTTTAAGTCTGAAACACGTCAAATGACGTCCAATTTCAACCAAACCTCACAGAAATATCTTAAACCACATATAAGACCTATACCGGGTGCCGGAACCAAAATACGAGCTCGATACCAACACATTCTAACCAATTTTCATTTCACTTTTCTTTATAAATTTCAGAAAAACAATTTTACTCAAAAATTCATTTCTCGGGCTTGAGACCTCAAAATTCGATTTCGGGCATACGCCCAAGTCCCATATTTTCCTACGGACCCTCCGGGACCGTCAAATCACGGGTCCGGGTCCGTTTACCCAAAATGTTGACTGGAGTCAAATTTACTCATTTTAATATCAAATTTTAGCATTTTTCACAGAATTTCATATTTAAGTTGTCCGGCTACACGCTCGGACTACGCACGCAAATCGAGGCAACTATAGATGAGGTTTTCAAGGCCTCGGAAGTACGGAATGGGAAATAAAATAGGTGATGACCCTTTGGGTCGTCACATTCTCCACCTCTAAAATAATTGTTCGTCCTCGAACGGACAGAAGAAGGAAGTACCTGAGTCGAGGAATAAATGAGGGTAACGGCTCCGCATATCGGACACGGACTCGCAGTTCGATGACTCAGGAGGCTGACCTCTCCACTGAACATGAACAGAAGGGAAACTTTTGGATCTCAACTGACGAACCTGCCAGTCTAGAATAGCTACCGACTCATCCTCATAATATAAGTCTTTGTCCAACTGGACAGTGCTGAAATCTAACACGTGGGCTGGATCGCTGTGATACCTCCGAAGCATGGACACATGAAAAACTGGATGTACGGCTGATAAGCTAGGCGGAAATGCAAGTCTATAAGCCACCTCTCCCACTCGATCAAGAATCTCAAAACGGACCAATGAACCTAGGGCTAAGCTTGCCCTTCTTCCCAAATCTCATCACGCCCTTCATAGGAGACACTCGGAGCAATACTCGCTCACCAACCATGAAAGCCATATCTCGAACCTTGCGATTTGCATAACTCTTTTGCCTGGACTGAGCTATACGAAGCCTATCCTGAATGATCCTGACCTTGNTCAAGCTCGAATTCTCAAACCCTGAACTAGAGATTCTGGGTTCAGTCTTCCCCAGCAGAGTCGCCAGAGCTGTCACACCTCCTTTTTCCGACGCAGGGTTGGATACAGGAGTTTTTCCACTTTAAGTGACATTATACGGATTTGGGATTTAGTTTTGGATTTCAGAGTCGCCACCCGAATTTTTTACGGTGTTCCGGGACACCATTTATTTATTGAAATC